>LVLI01000020.1:0-176829 GCA_001687465.1 Halocafeteria seosinensis | reverse complement strand
GTCATAAGGGAGACCAACGACAGAAAGGGGTTCTCCTGGTTAAATATCATCTTCCAGCCACCAAACAGTCCTGTGGCAAACGCCAGTGAGCTCATGTGGCTGTATATAAAGGAGAAGGTCCGCGCCGGGTTCGAGCTGGGTGAAACAGCCGACGACGTACTCGAGAGAGCCCAGAAAGTCATGTATGGAGACCCTTCCGAACACACCAAAGGATACACCAGTTATGATAAAATCATGAAATGGCAGAATGACTTCCTTGAAGAGCTATCCGACGCTGTACTCGACAGAAAAGAGCTGCGAAGCGCGGGGATTGCTCGAGACGAGGTAGGGCGGGTTTGTATCCATCCTGAGCTGCGCGAATCCCTTATTTCCACTCCAAAGTACTTCAATAGTTCATCTGAAAGCTTTATGGATGAGTTTTGGAACGGAATTCAACCAAATCACTAGTGTAGCCCATTCTAAAGTTGGTTGGGTGAAGTTGAAGTCTGGCAAAATACCCGCCCTTCAAACACCCTTCTAACTTTGTTGATATTGAACGTGTAAAATACGCCGCCTAGTAGACTCAAACACGAATGCTACTTTGTATTTTCAATGTACATTTGTATCATACATTTTTCGGAAGAAATATACGCCGATTGACTTTAATAGAGGCTTCCACGTTCAGCTTTGCTGAGTATCGGGTACCTACGGGTATCCTTCTCGTTTAGTTTCGAAGTGTTCACTTCTGGTGTATTGTTAGCAAACGTGAATCCCAGTAACAACGCACAGACCGCTGCTATTTCATTGACATCGAACATGATGAACGTAGTTGGGATCGTTTCCGTGACGTGTCTTCTAGGGATGGCGTTGATAGCTAGTCGGATAGTGGGTGAAATCAAACACATTCGAGAATCCGAGGAGGAGGAGGAGGACAACGAGAGCAAGGCGCAAAGAATTAAAACTAGTATGGGTAAAGTGACCAAAGTATATAGGGCAGGTCTAATCGTAGCCGCGGGATTCGCACCGTTTGGGTTTCTCTTGCTATTCTTTTCGAAACCTATACTCCACAATTGGTTCGGTCAGCAGGAGAACGTGGCTAGTTTAGCGGAAGACTACTTGAGACCGTATGCGTTTGCGATTCCGGGGCTGCTTTCACGAATGTGTGCTGAGCAAATTATGTTCAGTTTTCAGAGGAGCCATGCGGCTATGGTGATTGCTCTGTCCAGTTTTACCTTTGCCACCCTGCTGGCGTTAGGATTGGGTTATGGTGTAGGGGCACTTCCTCAGTGGCGCTCAAAAGGCGTGGCTATAGCTTACACAATTGAGGCTTATATCACAGCGCTAGCCTACACTATCTATATCGGGGTTACAGCGGAGTTGAAAGACTGCGATTTCTTTCAATTCCACAAGAGGTCAACATGGACTGGTACCCTTACGTACGTGAAGCAAGTGTTGAGATATGGAGTCCCTATTGGAAGTACGATGGCTAACGACATGACTGTAGTGCTTGTAGCTGGCATACTTGCAGGATTGAATGGCCAAAAGCAGCAAGCAAGTATTACTTACTCGTTGCAGTTGCTGCTGCTTCTGTTCATCGGTCTAGCTGCATTTAGCCAAACGAGTGCTCAGGAAGTCGGAAGATGCATTGGGGAACGGAAGTATGGGAAAGGGCGAAAAATGGCTATACATAGCTTAGGTACTGCTCTCATTTATTTCGCTCCAATCGGAATTCTGGTAGCTGCGTATCCGCAGCTCTTTATGGACCTACTCAATAACCGTGAAACCAACATCAAGCAGATGGTTCGCCGGGTCACACCTATCGTCGTAGTCGGCATCCTCATCGACGCAGTACGATTTCATGTTTTACAACAGCTTCGATCTTTATCAGATATGTTGGGCTCAACGATCATTTCTATCACGGCAATATGGAGTGGTATGCTAGTAGGAGGCCTCCTTAGTTCGTTCTCTTCTTTGGAAGTGTATGGCGTCGCTTTTGGATATGCTCTTGGTCTTTTCTTGGCTTGGCTCGGTTTGACGTATAGATGGGTGAGCCGTATCAAGCCAGCCTCGATGAAATCGATCGGGGAAGAAGAACGCCGGCGAGAGGAAGAGTGATCCCAACAAGTGAAGCTGAGCTAAATTGCAACATCGCGTGTAGGTTCCACTTCTGAAGTTCCGATGACGAATAACTAGACTCCAAGGGAAATTGTAAAGCGAGAGTAAATTACCGGACGTACTATTCGTACGATGTCACCATACGCACACAACTCACATCAACGAACATACCACTCGCTACTATCAGTGCTAAGCGTGTATTCCACCCAGTGGTTGTCAACTACGGTATAGTACCACGTGCGACACCGAGTCCAAGTGGCATACGTCGACTTGACGTGTTGCAGCTGGTGGAGGAGTGTTGAGGGTTGGGTGATCGTATGTACCCTCTACCAGCATTACCTCGACATCGGAACTTCTCAGAGATTTCTCTTTGCGGCTGTTCGGTAGTGAGTTCTAGTGAACCAGCTTGTGATAAACGGCCAACTTCAACCACTGAGTCAACTCGCCACAGTGTATAGCCCAATACATAGTGAATACATGAGCCAGATTGCAATAACTTCCATAGTTTGTTGTATCTCTATCGTGTGCATGAATGGATCCCGATACAAGAGGAGAAAAGAAAGTGGAATGCATAAAACTACCTCGTCAACGAAAACGGTGGTGGGATCTAAACGGCGCCGGGATCCCACGGGCCGTCATAAACACGATACCGCGTCCGAAAATGTCTTCTCCGTGGCCGACATGAGTCTCGTGGATACTTGCGGGGAGATGCTCCACGAGATCGTCCGTGAGCAAGTGCAAAAGAGAAGAAAAGAGGGCAGCGCAGCGAGCTCGCACGAAGCTGTGAACAAGGTAGGAATCTAACAGTCGTCCCCCGGAGACAACTATAAGAGCTGAGGTTGGATATTTCGGCTTTTCTCCTCTGAATAAATTATGATGCAGGTGCTTGAAACCAAGCTGGAAGAATTCGCAGGCAACATCGTGGATGCCTTACGGAATCACGTTATTGAAGACAATGGGGTAGAAGATGAGGATGACAATGGTACGGAGCGCCGGCATCCACACACAATGTTCATGATCGCAACGCGTACATTGGTGCATTGTGTTTTTGCTTGAGTTTGATACAGAATCAGAATCGAGTGAGTTAGAAGATGAAGTGGAACGCTTGCGGCAGCAAGTGGATGACCTAGAAGGACAGGTGAAAACAGCGAGAAAAAATGTAAGACACCTGCTCTGATTATGCATATAATGCTTGAGAAAAGCAGGGAATATGGGAATTATTGTTAAGGAATTCCGTCACATCTCAAATTTTCGTGTATTCTTGCGCTGCCAGGTCCCACGAAAGATTAGGCAACAAGGTGAAAATGCCATCGAAGAGCGCAAGAAACAATTATTGTATGTCGTTTCCTAGATTCTACCATGGTATCTCGGTGATAGAGAACATTTGAATATTACAGAGAAATGGTGAACAAGGATAAAGAGAACCAAGAAAAAGAGGTCGAAGCAGAAGTGGAAAGCGCCGAGGAAAAACTCAAAGAAACGTTGGAATCCCACCAATCTGCCATCGCTGAATTTGAACGAACATGTAAACAAGTAAGTTTGTTTAATTTGGCGTGCTGTTTTATTTTGTTATATCACGCTTTACAAATCGTCATCGGCGTTACAGAGCTCGAAGAAATTCAAGGAGGTTGGTTCCAAATTAAAACATCAACTAGAGCAATCCAAATCAACACTACGGGTGGTATGTGCTTCTCTTGTGTACTGCGTTTTGTGTTTCTTTTTGCGAAGTTGCGTTTCTGTTCTGTATGCAGATGGAAACCCAAGAAAATGCTCCCACACCAAGTGTGGAGAAAACAATGAAAAGGAGATAAATAGTCATCAGTTACTACTCCGCTCGGATATATATGATGCTGAAATAAGATGTCTCGACGGCTGCGTTCTGGTAATACGCCTCATGAGTGCAACCTTCCTGGAAAAAATTCATCCCGTTACTCTGCCCGAAACCCTAAGCGAAATCCTCTGGAATACAATACTCACTGCATTAACGTTCGCTGACAACGTAGAGTCCAACTTCCAGTGCAACTTGTCTAGTACAATAGTCAAGTATTTCTATGTTGGTTGGTTGAATTTACACTTTTTGCTCCTCTCAAGTACGAGCTAGACGCATTGTTCAATTCTGTGTAGTACTAAACCCATACCGGTAGACAATTTGTGGTTTGGGGGGCAACTTCCACCGTTGGGCTAAGTTCCACCTCCTGGTCTGTGAACGTGGCGAGAGAGGACGCCCGGCCAAGTGTCTGTCTACTAGTTGCGTAGTATAGGGATTTGGTTGGTAGACAGCACCATGTGGCCTCGGAACTCGGGACTGGCAGGGAAGCGGGGGTCTGTGTTCCCTCCACACACCCCTAACGGTGGCAATCGAGTCTCGTTACCGCCGATTGCGCCTCTCTTAACATGTCTGATAGGGTTCACCTTGGGGATTTTCTTTGCGTTTGGCTTCTCCTCTTCGTCAAACCCTCCAGATCATGGAAACGAAGACATTGAAGCGCCGATCTTGTTCAGGAACTCGGAACCTCTATTTCGATCCAGACCCCATCAGCCACAATACAATTCCTTACGCGCGACCTCCCTTCGGAAATCAGAGGAGGATACTTCCTCGTGGCCCGATTCCTCGGTGAACAACAAAGACCGACGCAGTTCTACGAGGGAAGCAGCGGATCCACAGGAAAACAAAAAAGTACCGCATACGAGCAGCACCCTCAGTCGAATTGGCATACCTCAGCAACCCGCGGAAACTGATTTCCAGGAAGTGGGCGACGATGTCACGTTTTGCGACACGGTAGATATAGATAGAGTTCCCAAACCGCCGACGCGGATTAAGTATATGCATGATAGGTTTCTCAACATGTACGAGGGGTGGAAGAGTGCGGTCAAGAAGCTACGCGATAAGGCGGGACGCGTCGGTCTGGGATGGAGTTTTTCGAAACAGTCTCCCTTGACAAGCAAACCTGCTAAGGATCCGTCAGATTGCAGTCGTAAACGTATATTGATATATATTGGAACACTTCTTGTGTTTAACATGGATGGGCTACGGGGTAAACCACAAGGGGGATTGCTACAGTGGACGGATTTATACGCCGCACTTGTATTTCTGGGCTACGACGTTCATGTCGTGACAGAAAAGAAAGAGACAAGTCGATTCACGATAAAAGACTGGGAAAGATTTGATCTAGTACTTACGGATTACGCAGGGGCTCATGAAATTGGTTTAACGGCGGGAACAACTGCAGACACACCACGGATTGCACGACGTTGTAAATTTCGAATACTGGACACATTTGGTACTCAAGATGAGTTTAACATGGCTCCAGTTCCCAGAGAAGGAAACATGTTTTGCTGTTTGCATCTTGACTTACGGCAGTACTTTACGTTTATTCCGGATTTTGCTCCAGAGAATACGTTTCTAGGGTATGCGGTCCCACATCGGAGTGTGGAGAAGAGGTCCCGAAACTGGCAAGGCCTAATTTGGGCGAAGAATAGCAAGTACTTCGTAGGGATGCATGAGTACCTACGAACTGTCAGCGAGTATATACCTTTGATAAGCACGTTGCCGGAGAGTCAAGGCCGACGCAATCCTGGATTTATCACGAACAAAGGCCTCCAAAGTTCACAGGGAATTCACGACTTGTACGAGGAAACTGCGATACTGATAGGTCTGGGCACTCCTTTCAACGGTCCGTCGGGGATCGAAGCTGTTACGCATGGGACGGCAGTTGTGAATATAAGACACAACCCACCTGCAAGCTCGACTACACATAAGGCGATGGACGGAAAGCCCACCCGCTTAGGTTTAACCTCTCAGCATCCTTTCTTAGAGACTTATGTTGGCGAACCATGGGTATACACAGTGGACCCAAAGAACTTGACGGAAGTTCGTGAGGCGATGAAGAAACTAAAGCGCTTGTACTTCGAGGAAACTCATCCTCGTACCTCGCTTCGTACTCGAGATGGCTATATACCGTATTCTTACTCTGAGATGGGGTTTTTAGAAAGAGTATTCCTTCTTGTGGAATATCAAGATCTCTGTCAGTAGCAAGAACACGAGATGCCTGTTTGTGCAACATGTCGACAGTTTCCATCTAGCTTGGATACGCAGTGGCGCGCTCGCGTTAAAGCCGGTGGATCCAATACTATTCACTAACGGATTTCTTAGTTCCTCGTTGAAACGGCGGTAGGAGATTGAAGCATTGAAGGAGTGGGCTTTCTTTGATGCTTCGGCGTTTAGCGGCACTACGGTTTCTGTGGAGTTCGTCATTCATAGATTGCTGCATATATGTCAACACTGTTGAGTGCTGGTGCCGTGTTTCTTGCAGCCTTCCCCTATTGTATGTCTTTGTTTGCCTCCATTGCGCTGATTGCACCCGTTGCATGGTAAACGACAACACATGAGTGAATCCACGGACCGCATATCGTTATCGATGCTGCTCCCCCCAGACGGAGTACCGGGTGCTATCTTCGGGACGAAGTTGCACGTCAACCCCATGGTTCTATGTTAGTCATGGAAAATGAAATATGACGATCATTGCCCCAATGTTGGTTCCCACTATTACATTCTCGGAAGTGCCGCGTGCCTGGGTTGCCCTTGGAAGCGGCCCTCGAAGACATTGCTTCTGATGGAAGGTCCGGTGCGTACATCACTCTCAGCTGAGCCAGTTCCAAGGGTACATGTTGCATCACTGAGGATTGTGATTGCGGGGCGGCTGCGGGATTGGCAAGGATGACAGTGGGCCCTTGACCTGCAAGAAACACAGACGATTATTGTAGTGCTCTATACAGCTTGAATGCACAAGGTTCAGTCCACATACAGTGACCATGTATTTCCTTTGGCATTTTTTGCCCCTGTTTGACTGTCTTGGAGCCGTCTAAATAGCAAGGGTGCGCCATAATCCAGTGCGCAATATCCAGCTCCTCCCCCGCTACCGTTACCGCAATACAAGAAGAAGCCGTTCTGACTCTCCGCGAGCCATGGCGGTGGCGCTACAAGAAACGATCGGCCTTCCGGATGCGAACTACAAAGGCTACTGGAGCAAACCGAAGGTACAAAAACACCTGGGAAAGACGTTGCAGAGAGCAGCTACAAGGCCTGAAAGGGACGCTGAACCCGCAGCAGAAAGCGTTACTGACAGCCTGCCAAGCGGACGGAGTACCTGCATGGCTATACGCAGCACCAAGGAAAGGATTTACGCTAACCGACGCCGAGTACATGGTAGCACTGCGGCGCGTGACTGCGCCTACGCCTAGTGCTCCCCTAAACTAACCTGTTTACGGGGCAATCCGGTGAATGCTGTGGAGGACCAATCGACGAGCTGCTGCACCACGCACTGGGGTGCGGCAAAGAAGAGAACGTCACGCAAAGGATTCGCCGTCATGAAAGGATAGCAGTGGAACTGGAGAACTACATCCGCACGAGCCAATGCCAGTAGGGGTGCTCGTAGACCCGCGAAACGAAGGAGAAGCGAGGCCGGTAACGGACCTGGTAGCGGAGGGCCCATCGAGCACAGTTTATGTCGATGTGACGGTGCCAAACCCGCTCACGAGAGACAGACTAGCCAGGGCAGTATGAAGACCCCACACTATCGCGGCAGAAGCGGAGAAGATGAAGCGGACAAAATACTGACATCTGAAGGACCACCGCACCCGTTCGCAATGGAGGCGACGAGCGGCTTCTGGGAGGACGCGATCAAGTTCCTGAAGAGGATGGCCAGGAAAGCACCGGACTTCCGCTGGCGGCGTTGGGAACAAGGGAGATGCGGAACGTTTTCAAGCTGATGACGGCCAGACTGTCAGTTACGTTGGTACGCCAAAACGTGAAGATGTTGGAGCGGTTTCGGCTAGGGTTCACCCCTCACACTGCGTAGCGTAGCCAGTAGCATACGCGGTTTCCGGTAGGAGCAATACAGTATAGTTTGCCAATACTAATACACTCCTCCCCCTCGGGACCCTTGACGAGGACTGGGCGTCTCCCAGATGAAGAAGAGACCATACGCTACACTCCTACTACAAATACGTCTAATAATAATAATGGGGTTCAATGCGGCGAGCAATCCAAGACTTAGTCGTTATCGATGAGTAACTGAGCTAGTACGTCGTGCGGTGAGTGCGGGTAACGACGAGTCGACGACGTACCCTCTTCGTGGGAACCCACTAGTCAAAGTGACTAGTTATGATAACTAGTGTGGGATATGACCAGTGGTATTTGAAATGAACCAACCCAGTGACAACGCTTATAGCTCAAGACTGCTTGACGGAAAAGTCAGTTCTTATGTGACAAGATCAATTAGGAAGTCAAGACCAAAACTCCTACAGACTGACTAGCGTAGCTGTAGCCTGTAGACTACACGTCTTCCGGTAGGAACAGCACTAATACACTTATACGTGAAATACTAGCACTCGATCTGCTTGTGTGGTCTCTGCTTACTGAGGAGCACGGTTCGCTCGCCACGACGGTGCTTCGAGTAGAGTGGTACAATGTACGTGTATCAGCACTAGCCAGCCCGTTGAAGGCAAACCAAGGGTTGACCCTGACTAGATCAGGAAGGGGACTCACGGATGAGCCAACACCCCACGAAGACACCGACGACGAAGATACCGTATACGACGTACGAGTACAGTGTACTGTATACGAATAATTGTGATCGGTATCCATGCGCAGCAACATGGAATTCAGTTCTCATCTAATACCAAAGACAGACGATGGCTGTGGTGAGTAGCCCATTGCTCTGTATCTCTTTGTTGGGAACGACGCTTCGGAATGTCCCAGTCTGATTGGATTGGCCTCCAGAATTGTCTAACTTCGCTAACTTTTCAAACAATGTACGCTTATGCTCCATGTTGCTGCGCATGAAAACCAATCACACAACAATTCACAATTATTTGTATACTGTACCGAGTCTGTACGTCGTCCAGGGTCACCATCAACAACTCTGATGACTGAGTCATGACTCGTCAGGGTTCCGGTCCGAAATTCGCGGACCGAATCATTCCAGACTACAAAAAAAAAGGGTGGAAAGTTTCGATTTCTTGCAGTTTATGGAGTTTGTGAGCATTGTTTTGTCTTTTGAGAGTACTCATTACACAAGCACGCATTTTCTTATCTCTGATTACCGCGTTTTGCGTTCTTTTACATACACTATTGCACATTGTCCTGTGCTACCAATTTCGGTTCCCCGTAGTTTGCTAAGAGGGTCTTCAGGGTCTTTCTGTTTTCCCGTTCCCTTACATTGTATTTGGGAGCAGGCTGTGGAAAAGGACGCCCCAAGAACAGCCAACGAAATCGTACTGTAGTGGTGTGGGGTGCTGCAACACACAACGAGATGGACGATGGCCCTCAACATAGACTTGGCAGACTTGGGGTTTCCAAGAACCTAGGGTATCAAGCCTTTATTGCCGTTAGCTCCACTGTTGGTATTGCTGCTATCTTATGGACTTTAGATGAAGAAAGACGACAGCTCGCCGGACTATGTATTCTTATAGCCATCCTCGTCATCCTCCTCGCCGGACTCTACTACTATGTCATTCGTAAGTATGAAAAGTAAATACTGAAATGGAATTTCAAAGCAGGGCTTCAGATGGAGCGAGATATTATTGTGGTTTTACTATTATCTGATCTGTATCGCTATCCACTTTCCTTGCAGGCGGGGACTCAGGACCGAGCTCAGCAGGTAAGTAAACGTTGAGAATTTAAAGCGGAAATCTCTCCAGTATAAAGATACTGCTACTAGGATTTTATTCGTCCTTCACCATATTGTTGTTCTTGTTCTAATTGGTTTTCTGTTCGGCCCATGATCAGAGGGATGCAGTCGGGTTCAACAGCTCGTGGACAAGCTCGTGGCTATACAACCTACAGCGAACAATGGAACCCAGGTCTTGGAAGGTTGCTGGCTTCCTGGGAAACAAATGATTGGAAAGGGAGTTTTTGTGCGGAGGGAATATGCTGCATTGTTTAGCGTCATTAAGCAAAGTCCTAAGTACTTGTTTTCCATCGAAGGTGTTCCGGGTATCGGAAAGTCCATGATGATCCCTTACGTTGTTTGGCGGCTTCTTCATGCCCCAGAGGGTAAGCCATCGGGCATATGCCTCCGCTTCGTGCATGCACGGTGGTTCTTCCGTATTGACACTCGTTCTAATGTCGTGTCTTCGATCGATGAAGGAGGTGTTCAGGCGGGGGACTGGTTTTTGTATGACGGCGGTGCTAGGGACGACATACGAACTATAGCGCATAGCGCTGACTATCGAAAGGTGAAACTGGTCTTGTTCATGTCTCCACGAAAATCTAATCGAGATAGTTGCTTTGTACCGAAAGGCCTAAACAGAAAAATTATGTCTCCTTATACGCTTAAAGAACTTGCCAAATTACACTTAATGGTGTACGCCGAACAAGGGCTCACGGCACATTCCGTTGAAGAACGGTACAGAAGGATTGGTGGCGTACCGAGATACATATTTGAGGAGCCACAACTGATTGATGCTATGGTGGATGGCGCTGTGAGAGGAGTAAATCCATTGGACGTGATGGAAGACACTGGCGAACTTGGCTATGTGACTATTGGCGAAAGAGAAGAAAAAATGAAGTTTAAGGCGGTACAATTTTGGCACCGCAAGAGGGATGACACATATAGTTACGAATTTGGCAGAGCGAGGTATGCTTCTCAGGAAATTATGGACAGACTGTTGAACAACTGGGGTGCGATGGAGTGGCAGAGAGTCTTGGACGTAATCTTCAAGAGTGCAGGAAACGCTTATATTCGTGGGAGATATTTTGTGGGAGCTATGCACAAATTGATCCCGCAGCGCGCTTCTAAAGCCCCTCTTCGTGAATTTCCAAACGTTGTCAAGCTGGTTTACGGGGATGATGGATGGGAACAAAAGGCCAAGGAGTCAACTCTCTTTCTGCCAACAAGCAAGGAAGAAAAAATTGTTGGTACTAAAATTGACAATGTAGTTGCGAAGGCGATTAATGTTCGTGCCAACGGGTTTGGTGCTGTTTACGGCAAACCTACGATGAAGATCTTTGAAACAGTGGATGCTATCCTTGTTACGAGTGCTATGGCAGGCAACGTGTTCCAGTTTCCACTTCTGCTTTTTCAATACAGCGTCATACGTTGAAGATGGCAGGAGTTAATAGTCTATGGAAGCAAGTGCGCCACCACTATAGAGCAGGTCGTGGATACCGGTATCCTCATTTCTACTTCATGGTCCCTCAGTATCCCTCAGTATCAACGCATCTTCCTCCCTAATGCTCCGAAATACTCGAAGAAGGAAAAAAAGGAAGAGAAAGCATTGTTCAAGAAGATGACGTTCGACGTAGTTTTCGTTGACAGAGGTAAGCCAAGCCTCCCAACGAGGAGTAACAGCACCCGAAGTAATGAGCGTGTGTATCATGTACTTCTTATGTTTTGCTTTTCCTTGCAGATATGCTTACTCCAGAGTTTGAAGACCAGCTACCGGGAGAAATCGACGAGAGTGACGAGTCAGCCGATGAAATGGGTGAGAGAGGACAGAATATGACACGGAAGTAGACACGGATAGCGCATCGGATAAATCGGAAGATACAGATGATGAATAGGAAGATGCCAATAAAGAGTCTGCTAAAGAGATGACTCTGTAGTGCGCCATGCATGAACAATACTAATACACACTCCCGCATAGGTCATCCAATCGGACTGGGACATTCTGAAACGCCGTTCACAGTATATGTAGAGAGAGAGCAATACGCTATCGTCTGCCTTCGGTATTAGATGAGAACTGAATTCCATGTTGCTGCGCATGGATACCGATCGCACAACAATTCACAATTATTTGTATACTGTACGTCGTACACAGTGTCTTCAGGGGTGTTTGCTCACTCCCTGAGTCCCCTTCCTGGGTTCTTGATCCTGTTACGTAATACCTACCACTCTACTCGAAGCACTGTCGTGGCAAGCGAACTGTGCTCCTTAGTAAACAGAAACCAGACAAGAAGATCGAGTGCTACTAGTTCACGTATAAGTGTATTACAGTGTAGTGCTGCTCCTACCGGAAGACGTGTACTGTAACGCTGGTCGGTGTGTGGGATATTTGATCTTGACGTCCAAATTGATCCATTCACATAAGAATTGGCTATTCCGTCAAGCAGTCTTGAGCTGTGAACGTTGTCACTGGTTGGTTCATTTCAATTACCACTCCCACTCATGAAGAAGTGGTACTTCGTCGTTATTGTACATCCGCCGCACCCCCTACCACTAGCTCAGTCACTCATCGATAACGACTAAGTATTGGGTTGCTCGTCGCATTGAACCCCATTATTATTACCATTAGACGTGTCTGAACATAGTAGGAGTGTAGTGTAGGTGGCAATGGCCTCTTCTTCATCTGGGAGACGCCCAGTCCTCGTCAAGGGCCCCGAGGGGGAGGAGCTGGATATTGCGCATTGGATTATGGTGTACCCTTGCTATTTAGACGGCTCCAAGACAGTCAAACAGGGGCGGAAAGTGCCAAAGGAAATATGTGGTGACTGTATGTGGTCTGAACCTTGTGCATTCAAGCTGTATAGAGCGTCAATCGTCTGTGTTTCTTGCAGGTCATGGGCCCACAGTCATGGACATACGTGAATGCTGTATCAAGTGGGGTCTCCGACATGCACCGGAAGTACGTAGAGATGTATGTGTTGGTTTGGTTGGATATATACAATGGTGTCTTCGACAGATCAAACATCGACATCCGCGGGACTGGAGGAGTTATGGACGTGTTCGAGTTGAATTGAAAGACGAACAAGGAAATGTAGTTAATGAGCAGTTCCCGACAAGTGTGTATTGCTCTCTCAGCGTTTCATTCTGTGACTATATGCGCTGATTGTTTCGCTGCAGGACGAAAACTATTCGAGGAACTCGCCCGGACCATCCCTACCTTAGAATCGAGGAAGAAGAGACTTGAGCAGATGAAGCAACAAATGCAAGGAAAAGCAGGGTCTAGCGCTGCTACTGGAGCTGAAGGCCAGCAAGAATCCAGTGCTGAAACCCCAGCAACAAGTGGACGAAGAAACAAAAAGAAGGATAGGAAGGAACGCCGAAAGAAGAAAGGCTAACCGGTGGCGGCATTGACTTGACTCTCTGGCTTGAAGGTACCATATGACGCGATGCAATGAATGAAAGCTCCTCGAGGCTTCTCTGCTTAATTTCGAGCATCTATCTGTACGGACGCTTACCGGGGTATCTGCTGGCCCCTTGCTTGTAGAGAAGTGTTGGTCAAAGTCGAGTAAATGTATTCGATAGTTGTTTCTTTCTATGCACACGGTGCATGAAACAAAATAGCATAATAATACGTGTCGCCTCGACCTTGGGAAGGCTGCTGGAGAATCATGTTTGCCGTGCTCTCTGAATATGAGTATGATTTGTTTTCTGTGGTGAAGGGAATTTGATATTCATGACCCTGGTAACGACATCGCGTTGTGTATTCTTTGGTATCGTTCATTAGCAAACGGCGTTCTGGTCTGGTTTCAGTAGCCTGTCACTCAACAGTCCCTGAAGGAAACGGCTTGTGTTTCTACGCACTACCTTAGACCTGACTTCTTCGCGTTGGTGTGGTTTTGCGCCAAACGCAACCACAAGAAAAGGTTTCAAGGGTGATTGACTTGCAATTTTGGTTCCTTTCCAGTTTACGGAGTCTATTAGCATTGTTCGTCTCTGGGATTGCTCTTTTAACAAGCCCGCGTTTTCTTCGCGCTGTTTACCGTGTTTTGCGTTGTTTTACATATTGTACATTGTTCTGTGTTAGCAAAAGAAGAGGGCCTCTTCCCCTCACGTTAAAATCAAACTTCAGAACTTCGCGCTGAAGTTTTGTGCAACCTCAACGCAACTTTACCCCATAAGTTTGGGAGCGATGCCACTAGGACGAAAACTTAGCCCGAGCAACAGGCAACGAATTCGTAGTGGTTCGGATGCTGCCACTCACAATGAGATGGAAGATGCCCGTCTAAACAGACTAAGGTCGTCCAAGAACTTAGCCATTGTTGCTGTTAGTTTTGCTGTTGGTTTCGGTGTTGTCCTTATAGCTATCTTTATGACCTTATGGAGTTTACATGAAGAAGGTCGAAAGCTGTTTGGTTTTGTCGCGGGAACATTTATTCTTATTGCCATCCTCATAGCAGCCGGCCTCTACTACTTCCGCATTCGTAAGTAAACTCTAAGTATGAAAAGCAAACACGGAAGTGGAAGTTCAAAACAGGGCTTCAGTTGGAGCAAGATACTATTGCGGTCTTCTTGTTATCTGATCTGTATGGCTATCCTCTTCGCTTGCAGACGGGGACTCAGGATCAAGTTCTAGTAGCCGAGCGGATGGTGCAAATCACAATGGGATGGAAGATGCCCCTCAACATAGACTAGAGAAAAACCTACGGTATCGAGTCATAGTTGGTGTTAGTTTTGCTGTTGGTCTTGTTGCTATCTTGCTGTATTTAGATGAAGAAAGGCGACAGCTCGCCGGAATATGTATTCTTATAGCCGGACTCTACTACTTTGTCGTTCGTAAGTAAACTCGACGTAGGAACAGCGAACACTGAAATGGATGTTCAAAGCAGGGCTTTAGTTAGAGCAAGATACTATTGTGGTTTTATTATTTTCTGATCCGTACGGTTTTCCTCTTTGCTCGCAGGCGGCGGCTTAGGACTGAGTTCAGGTGGCGGAGCAGGTAAGTACACGCTGAGGATGAAAACCGGAAGTCCCCAGAGAAGAAAGATGCAGCTACTACCATGTTATTCTTCGTTCACCTATTAGTCCTTTTGTTCTAATTGCTTTTCTGTTCAGGAGATGGCCCACAATGCAGTCAGGTTCAACACCTCGTGGACAAGTTGATAGCTATACAACTTACAGCGAACAACGGAACCCAGGTCTTGGAAGGTTGCTGGCTCCCTGGGAAACAAATGATTGGAAAGGGGATTTTTGTGCGAAGAGAATACGCTGCACTGTTTAGTGTCATTAAGCAAAGTACTGGGTACTTGTTTTCCATCGAAGGTGTTCCAGGAATCGGAAAATCCATGATGATCCCTTACGTTGTTTGGAGGCTTCTTCATGCGTCAGAGGGGAAGCCTTCGGGCATATGCCTCCGCTTCGTGCATGCACGGTGGTTCTTCCGTATTGACACTCGTTCTAATGTCGTGTCTTCGATCGATGAAGGAGGTGTTCAGGAGGGGGACTGGTTTTTGTATGACGGCGGTGCGAGGGACGACATACGAACTATAGCGCATAGCGCTGACTATCGACAGGTGAAACTGGTCTTGTTCATGTCTCCACGAAAATTTAATCGAGATAGTCGCTTTGTGGCTAAGACGCTTGATAGAAAAATCATGTCTCCTTATACGTTCAAAGAACTTACCAAATTACACTCGATGGTGTACGCCGAGCAAGGGCTAACCGCACGTACCCTCGAAGAACGGCACAGAAGGATTGGTGGCATACCGAGGTACATATTTGAGAAGCCACATGCGATTGATGCAATAGTGGAGGGCGCTGTGAGAGCGGCAAATCCTTTGGACGCAATGAAAGACACTGGCGACCTTGGTTATGTAACTGTTGGCGAAGGAGAAGAAAAAGTGACGTTTAAGGCTGTACAATTTTGGCACCGCAAGCGAGATGACATGTATATGTACCAATTCGGCAGAGTGAGGTATGCTTCTCAGGAAATTATGGACAGACTGTTGAACAAATGGGATGCGATGGAGTGGAAGAGAGTCTTGGACGTTGTTTATAAGGGTGTGGGAGGAACAAAAACTGAAGAAATCAACGAGAGTATAGAAGCAGCCACTGAAATGGGTGAGGAGAGCGAATATGACACGGAGGGAGAGACAGATAGCGAATCGGATGAAGCGGAAGGGGCAGATGGCGGCTGAAGAGATGACTCTGGATGGTAGTAGTCGCTCTCCGCGTAGCTTTTATCTTAAGCGTTACGCAGGCAATGATGCAGCAGGTGCAGCGGGAATCGGCATGGAGCTGATGGGGATCTCGGCGACTTCTTCTTGTGTACAACCACGAGCTTTGCTTTCTTTACCAGGAACTCTAGTTACAGGCAGTGCCAGGCACCTGGAGTTGCAAAAAGTCACAGGGCAGTCTAAACCTGGGCAACAAGCATGATCCATCAAACACTTGCTCAGTGACGGGACGAAAACGTCCAAAGTCTCAAAGGGGAGCTGCTTTAGCTGTAGCTGCACCAGCGCCTGGAAAAGGTACGGTGGAGACAAAAGTACCATGGGTAGGGCAAAAGCATAAGGGCACCAAACCCTTCATCGGCAGCGCCAGCATGCAGTGCGCACGACTTCGAGCTGTTCCGGAACTTAATAATACACATCACACACTGTACAGTGTACACACTGGGTAACAACCACCAGAACCACACTGACGGTCACACGGTGCGCACCTGGGGGAAATGCAGCCGCAGGAACGCGTTTGCAGATGCAGCGCTCGCAGCAGGTGGCACTAGGACAGCGTTTTCCGAAGGATCCTCCTAGCGGAACGGGCTAGGAATCCTACATGTACCGGTGTGGTAATGCTTGTTCCTGTCCTCCTCCCAGTCAGGCAGGATCGCACATGGTGGTCTCCCGGCGTATGACATCCGGAACGCGCTTGTAAGCGGACCACATCAAAACCGCGTTTGTGACTGTGATCAACTCCTTCCAGAGGGACTTCCCCACGCTCCTGTGGGAAGCTACACTCCGTATACTGGGCGCTGTCGAGTCGTGTCGACTCGCTCAGAGCGAGTCGCTCTTCAACTTACTTGTGAAGGCAACGAAAAGATTGTTTCAATTGGTGGGGGAGAGAAGTATCCGAAGTTTAATCTTATCGCCCCCCGGTTCGTTGATAGTGTTCTAGCATCACCCAGCCATTGATCAATGACGCGATAACTAGGATCTGCACGAGGAACGACTGAGAACCACCACAACAGTCGCATGCAGGACAAAAACTAGCTTGGGTTTACCGAACCAGGTATGTCCCTGAAAATCCAATGGTTTCTTCGGCTTCTCACGTCCGTTTGAGGGCCTCTCCGAGGGCGCCAGCCGGTATCGTCATCCGTCCATGGTACCTCTAAGGGTATAGATTGGAATGGGTGGTGGATATGTCTTCCACCGAGAGATCTGAGCGCTGTAGACCGAGGGGTAGGTCTCGCCCTCCTTGACTAGGGGACGAGCACGAAGGGGTCCTGCGTCGGGGGGAGACGAGGAGAAGCAAAAAAGGAGCGGGATTTTCCGTGCCTGGCCTTAAGGACACAGAAGTCTGGAGTCAGCCCGGAGCTCACACAACTTGGTCACCCGATTTAAGGGCCATGGATGCGTTTATTGGTGGCAAACTTCCTTGAACCGCGTAGTATATTGGATGTAGTCTCTGTAGTACTTTTTGGATTGACGTAATTCAACCGGTAACATGTGCTATGGAAGGGCAACTGTATCGCACATCATGAGTGTTTATTGCCTCATGTAACCTCATTGTGCCTTGCAGACAAACCCAAGGAAGAGTTACATTCCAGGACTCTCTCTCTCTCTTCATTGATATCGTATTCTATTGCCCAGTAATCTGTTCGAGATGCCGAACGTAGGTTCATTGCCCCTTTCTGGAGTCCTGTTGGACTCTCACTCTGCACTATTCTTCGTGTTTCTTTATCATTCGCAGTATTTCGCAGCCTTGGACAGTGATCCCGAAAGCGGGGATGAAGGCGGTCCTCCTACACAAGACCAGAAAGTAGCGAAAGAGTCGGCTGGCACTCTTAATGAAGATGCAGCTGAGCGCCCCAACCGCGGTGAAAAGCCAAAAAGGTAAGGAATCTTGTTGTTTTCTTCACACTTGGTACGAGTCTAACTGTTGTGAGTTCGTGTATTTGTCGGATGCAGCACCCGTGGTGGACGTGGCCGAGGTGGAGGCGCCCGAGGTGGCAGACCAGCGGGAGCTCGTGGCAGTGCAGAAAAGCATGGGGGTTTCGATCGCCACTCCGCCAAAAGTAAAGGGCGTGAACCACGCAAGGGTAGCCGTGAAGAAAGCTTAGAAACAAAGAAGCTGTCTGAAGCCGGAAATGCGGAATCAGCGATAAAAGCAGCTGAGCAAAAGACACGCGAACCTGCTGAAGACAAAGATGCATCCGCCGAAAAGACTGAAGAAGAAGAGGAAGAAGAAAAGCAGATGTCGTGGGAGGAATACCAGCAGATGCTAGAGGAAAAGCGACGCGGTGAAGAATTCAAACCTCAGGAAGATGCCAAAGTAGAGTTTGATACTTCCGGCGTGAAAGTTCTCAGTAAGAAGGCTGTAGAGGAGGAAGATAAAGAACTCGCTACTCTCATCGGCCCAGGTAAACAGAAATCCAAGCACGAAAGACAACAGGAAAGAGATGCTAGTAAGAACCGAATGGACTTGAAAGAACTTGGATTTTCCATAAGAAGTGATGATGACCGTGGCCGAGGAAGGGGGCGCGGTGGTGGTCGTGGTGGTGGACGCGGCGGTGGTCGTGGCCGTGGAGAGGAAGGTGAAAGGCCAAGAAGTGGTGGTGAACGTGGTCGTGGAGGCGAACGTGGTCGTGGTGAAAGAGGTCGAGGCGGTGAACGTGGGCGTGGTGGAGAGCGTGGTCGTGGAGGCGAGCGCGGGCGCGGTGGTGGTCGCGGTGGACGAGGCGATGGTCCCAAGGCACCTGTCCAAGTGAGGGATCCAAACGCCTTCCCGTCGCTTGGTGCTTTAAAGAAGTAAAGGTGAAATGCGAGAGTCGCTATAGATAAATAACACTGTCTGTGTGCGTACAAAAGTAAATGTGTGTCGAATTG
Source organism: Halocafeteria seosinensis (assembly GCA_001687465.1). Taxonomy (NCBI): domain Eukaryota; class Bigyra; order Bicosoecida; genus Halocafeteria; species Halocafeteria seosinensis. The sequence continues at coordinate 157,967 of LVLI01000020.1, read as the reverse complement.
TGTATATATGCGGTATATACTCTTTCTGCATGCTGCCTGGAACTGAAACCTTCACACAAAAGCAATGGAACATCGTTGGAAGAAACCCATTCTTTAGTCCGTTACCAATGCAGATCTTTTCCTTAGCTTGTACAACACGTTGTCAATTAACATTATTTCTTTCTAGATGTTCTACTACTATTGGAACTAATACGTTGGAGTGCCTTAGTCCTCGCCTGACGGCTCGGTAAGTTACGGGAGCGTCTGCTACGTGGCTTTTTTTTCTTCTTTGAGTCTGTGCTTTTGCTCGGAGTTTTAGTAGCTGATCGTGTCCTCATGGATGACGATGGCACCCTTGAACTTGGGTTTCGTCCGCGTCTTTCGGAAAATGACCGTTTTGCCAACGGACTACTTCCAGGATTCCTTGGTGACGGTTCACCCCGAGAAAAATGGTAACCGTTTGACGCCGTACGTCGTTGGGAAGCGCAAGGGGCCGGGATACTCGCATTCGTGTGTGACAATTCCCGACTCGGCAGGAAGGAAAGGACACTCATTAAGTTAGCCGAAGAGTTGTCACTTTCGGTACTGGCTTCGAGTTTTCTTCCTACGGGATCTGAGGTTCCTCGGTTATACGAGCTATTGCTAACTTCCTCGAAGACTGAGTTGGTGGTGGAAGATGCCATAGAAAACAACGATAACTGGGACATCATGGTTTTGACAGGCTCTTCTTCATCGACGCTATGTTGGCGAAGGCTTTCATCCCCATAAGGAGTTGAAGGCTGCTGCTGTTCATCTTGATACGTACTCTCAAGATGGATGCTGGATAAATCAACGGACGGTGGAGCTACAAAGTTGGCCTGATCTTGAGTGTCTTCAAGATTGGTATCAAAATCCAATTTCAGCGTAACGCTTTCATTCTCTGCCGCTGTTTTTCTTCGGCTTGCTGAAGGTACAGTATTCTTATGGCACGATCGCTGAAGCTTCTTGGACCTTGTGGAAAATCGTGAGGCTGTACCCACTCGAGATGGCGGTCCCTTGGTGGGAGGAGACTCTCGGGAAGTTTTTTCCCGAAATCTCTTTAATGTCCTTTGCAAGAAGCTATCTGGAGTGCTCGCAGCATTTACAATGCGAGAAGCAACCTTCTCTTTATCCTGAAGCGTAGCAATTTTCTTAGTCGTGTGTGGTCTGTATGTACGGGGAACACGTTGGGGAGCAGTACTCCGCGAGTCATGCAATTTCCTTGTATTGAATCCCCTTGAAGGAGTGAATGAGCCCGCGTCAGTTTCGCCATTGTGGCCGGACATATCGTCTTTACGAGTGTTGAATTGCCTGGTAATCTCCCAAGGAAGTGCAAAAGGGAGATCTTGGTTGTGTTGCAGCGTTCTTCCCCGTACTGAGTTGAATGCTTTATCTCCCTCTCCCATCATATCTCTCGTTTTATCACCATGTTGACTAAACGAAATAGGCTTCACATGGGGAATACATCTACTAGGGGTCTTGTTTGTGTCTTGCTTGTTGTTTGTCTGCTGCTCCTTTTTCTCTCGAGACTTAATTTCAGCACCCATAGAGCGGACAGCACCTTTCTTCATTGTTGACCGCCGCGACTTGAGATAGCCATAAGTTTGGCTCAGTTGGCCCAGCTTGTTCAAATGCGATAGGCTCGATTCTTGATGATTGCGTGGCGTTAGTGGACGCCGCTCATCCTCTGCAGGCTTCGGAAAGTGCCCGACACTGTCCGAAGTGGAACGCATCAAGACGCGAGGATTATTTTCTTTATCCTCTTCGGTTACTGTTGACACCGGTGGTGAATAGCCCTTTGTGCCATCTAATGGCGGAGGGGCGCCGACAGACGGCACCCCATCTTGTGCTGGAGGAGATCTTACTTTCCCTTCTCGCGTCTGCTGTTGCTGGGAGATCATCTTCCGTTTTTCAGTATAAAGCCAGTCCTATTGAAATCAGTGAGTGCATGCATGCGCCTTGTCACAGATCCATCGTATAGCTAGCTTGCCTGTTGGAATTAACGGTAGCAGCCGTTAGATGCGTCAAAAAGTCGTATCAACTGGCACAAGCAGCCCAGAACGTAATTGACCATTGAATCTCTACTCTGTAAAGTCTACCCTAATCGAAGCAACGTAACCACTCTAATCAATCACTCCACTAACAGGGACTTGTCATGGGTAGTTAGTTAATTAATGCCAGGGTTTCGGTCGCAAGTTGAAGTTTTCTGAATTAGCTTGTCAGTGAGTACCAGAAATTTTCGATATAGTGTGTGTTGCAAAAACTTGATGCGAATTTTGTTGAATATGTAGAAGAAATTGGACTTTGTTGCCGCTGCACTGGTTTCTCGCTTCACTTCCAGACTGAAAAGTCACTGAAGTGGCACAAGTCCGTATGAATATCAAGGTTCTCACTCAGCGAAGCTTTGCCCAAGTGCTTAAGAAATAAAGTGCGGTTCCACTTCGAATTCATGCTGCAGATATAGATCTCCAAATACTATTCCCCTCGGACCACTTCTGACTCGAATAACAACGTGTCACTGGAACCTCAGACTGGCTTGAAGCCATCTTCACAAAGCCCCACCTCGACGGTATTTAGTGTTACTAACACCCTATGGGCTGTGTACTTGTCGTGAATGCGGGGTAGAGAGTATACCATCTTGTTTGCAAGGAAACGAAAATGGCGTCGTCGTCTTGTCATCCCTTGCTCGAGATCCCGGATGATCTCGTGGCCGAACCGCCTTCGCGATACTCCATAATTGCTCCACAGCATGCCCGAAGTGTTTTCTGGTTGACAGGGGCAGATACTCACCCTCCTTCCCCGTCCAATTCGCAGCAGCAAACCACACCAGTGGATGTCGAAACAGCGGTCCTCCAGGGACGAGTGTACCTTCTGGACCAGAGAGTGTTACCACACGGCGGACAACAATTCGTGGAATGCACCACGACGCAGCAGGTGGCCGAGGGGATTCGCTCCATGGTGGTTCGTGGAGCCCCTGCGATTGGAGCCACAGGAGCCTATGGAATGGTGATTGCAGCCGCTGAAATCATCAAGGAGAATGCGCAAGTGGATATGTCAGTACTGTACAACGAGAGGATGGAATTATTCATCCATTAATAATTGGAATGTTGCTGATTCTGCAGGCCAACTTTCATTCAGACATTAAAGCAGAGCAAAGAGGTTTTAGACGATGCAAGGCCAACAGCTGTCAATCTAACATGGGTACGGATCAATGATGGCCGCACCAATTATGCTGATATATGGACGCCACCGTTCTTGTGTGTCGATCCAGGCTACCGACAGGATGTTGAACATTGCAACGGAAATGAGCAATATGTTAGTGTGCTTAGAAATTACTGTGCTGGGCGTCCAGATATATCGAGGAAAATATAATTTGTGCGCAGAGAGGGGTGTCAGTTGAAAACAATCGCAAAGCAGCTACTAAATGAGGCTCATGTTCTTTTCGTGCAAGACGTAAACTGTAATCTTCGGATGGCGCAGTTTGGGGCCAGTCTAATACCCCAAGGCGCTCGTCTGGTTCATCACTGTAACACCGGGTTCTTGGCAACCGTGGACGTTGGAACTGCGTTAGGAGTTATTTTTGAATCACACAAAACGGGCAAAAACGTTCATGTGTGGGTTGATGAGACTAGGCCTCGATTACAGGGAGCCCGACTGACTGCTTACGAGCTTCAGATGGCTGGTGTATCTATGTCTCTAATAGCTGATAATGCCTCAGGACTGTTAATGCTTCAAGGTAAAGTGGATGCAGTAATATTTGGCGCTGACAGAGTCGCTGCTAACGGAGATGTGGCTAATAAAATTGGGACATACAAGCTAGCAGTATGTGCTAAAGCAAACAACATTCCTGTGTACGCTACCGTGCCCACTTCGACAATTGACCTCGCTACGAAGAGAGGCTTTGATATTCCGATAGAAGAAAGGCATGCCAGCGAGGTTACGCACGTGGGGGAGACTAATATCGCACCGAATGGAGTTCAGGTATACAACCCTGCATTCGATATTACGCCAGCAGAGTTTATCACAGGCATCATTACTGAGCAAGGGGTTTGTTATCCGCCATTTGGAGAATCCCTAGCGAAGGCGAAACAAGCTGCAGAATCACAGGTTGAGGAGGTACGTATTGTTTGCTTGTATTGATCTGGCTCTTGACACTTGTGGTATACTATTGCACGATGTTACACAGGAATGGTTGAAGAGTATGAGTCGTGCAAAGGCTAGTGCAACAAGGACCCAACAGTGAAACAGTTATTTTAATGAACATAATTGCAAGTTGATTTTTGATACCAACAGTGGTGTTCGGACATTGTAGACAGTAGTGGAATCAACAATGGCGCACGTAGAACACGAATTACTTTTAGTGTCATTCAAAATCGTCTTGATGCCACTTGTTCATAACCAAATCAACCATGCTTTCACTTCTCTTGATACTTCCTTCGGTCTCGATTCCAGTAGCGTCTTCTTCCTCTCCGAATCTCCGCTTGCTCTGGAGTTCAAACGTACCCTCCTCCCGTTGGATAGCAACGGCAAGATTAAACAATGGAAGGCCTAGCTTCATACGGTCAATTCTTTCTGTAGCCGTATGGATTTGACGGCGCAACTCAGAATAGCGCTTGGCATCTTCTTCGGATAGTTGTTTCTCTGCTTCATCAGATGCGATATCGGGATCTAACTGGGCATTTCTCAGTATTGCATGTTTCTCTTCTCTCTTATTCCTGACCAAATGCTGCAAATAAGCGTACTGAATTCTCCGAGCTGCTTGTTTCATATTGTGTACCCTGAACATAGTGAATTCGTAGCTAAAAATGTTTGTCAACATCGTTCTCAGTCTCTCTGATTTCTCTCTGTATTTGTCGACAGCATGTTGCTCCGTTTCGAGACTAACAGCAAAGCCGTGTACCACCCGCACTCCTCTCCAAAGCATCAAAACTACTAGCAGACCTCCCGAAGGATCACTTAGCGCAGTCTCCAGTATGATAGACCCTAGAACAATGACGAAATCCAGGACGTACATCGGTTTCATAAAGAAATGGGCTCCATAAGCATAGATCAATAAAAGTTGCTGGAATAGAAAAACTGACAGAGCAGTCAGACTGACAATTCTTAAGATATGCGTCGTCTCTTCCACAGTCTGTGTTCAAGAGCAAATGTAAAGCAACCTCTATGTTGTCCAAAGCAACAAACGGGTGGTTGGAACTTACGTGATCATGGTGGCACAGATTGTGCATCAGGAGTTCCCCAAAGACAGCAGCCACGTCTACGATGATGAGTACGAGCATAGCCAATTGAACAAGGTGGCTTTCCGTGTAGACACCGATAGCCATACGTGTGGATCTGAAATTCAGTCCTTGGAGCCATTTCACTGGATGGTGCCGGAATTTCACTCCGGAGCTGCTTATCGGCGGCCGCGCTTCCGCTGCAGGTAGGAGACGGGTATCTTCCTCGCACCAAGGCTGGTTGAAAATCGTGCCGACTTACACTTGAAAAGCACCTCATAGAGCCCTGTGCTCATATCTGTCATAAGTCCCCAGCCCTGGTTCTCCGTGGGGCTGGAAGGGTCATCCGGTTGTTCATTCATTACACTGCTTGCACGGCGTCCCTTTTTGGCATCAGTTTTGGTGGTATGGACCTCTATATTAATGTTATCTTCCTGTATGGACGTTCCAGCGCGCTGTTCGGGTCCGTGTTCGCTGACCTCTGAAGGGTCTTTTTGGGGTTCCGGCATGATTATTGGCGCATTGAAAGGCACTCACCGAATAGCCAATTTTTTGACGATTTAAATGAGGTGCAATACATGCTTTCAATCTTCGCGAATCAGTCGTATTACCGACTTTAGTCGTCGGTCTTGGTCTTGTTGTTCACAAGTGGGGTAACTTGACGTCGTCGACGAATTTATTGTCTGGAATAAAAGCTGGATGGTATTTTACGTGCTGGTGGCATGCACAGCTGGGTGATGATTCTTTGGAAGTCTTATTCTTATCGTACACGGGCTACACAACTAAACTGAACAATGTGCAGCCTGCAGGTTCCAGTCCGTTTTCCGAAGCTGCCGAAGTATGTCTGCAAGGGACTAGTACCCTGACAATAAGGGACTGTGCATGCGGTGCAGCTCCAGGTCGCGTAATGACTCTTACGTACCCAGAAGAATCCAGTGGCTGCTTGTACCTTTCGCTTAGAGAACTACTGTATCGCCTCGTACTCCGGCGCCTTAAAGTACCAACTGTTATTCTCTCCCTAAGGGCATGGAGCAATTAAGCTGGTGCTTATACCCGAAACGAGGCCCCAACGATTAGTAGGATTCATTGTAGTTGTGGTAAACTTCGTCAGGTAAGAAGTTAATTGGAATTGCAACTTGGCAAGTTATTTACAACTTGTTAAGTTGCAAAAGCCCGATTCAGGGAAATGCCATGTGTAAGCTTGACATCCACGGATATCCCCTTTTGCTTTTGGTTAGTATGAACGGATTGAACGGCACCACGTCTCCAAATCATCCCCAAATGAAGTGCCTGCTGTAGTTCATTGGTTCAAGAAACAATCTGAAACCGTGGAACGTTGTTTTGACAGAACCGTGAACGTCCCTCGCAACTTGTGTGAGAGCATGCTTTCATCGTGGTGATACTTTCTTCGCACTCGATGTGTTCTCATGAATCCGACTTTCAAACCTCACAGTGTTTCGGATGGGCTTGGACAAGGTGAGAGTATTTCTCAATCATTCCCGCGTAATCGAATTTACGGCACAAGTAGACTCTCAAAGTTCACGTTCACGGAACGATACCTTTTTCCGAAAAATATACGTCCCTACTCACTCATCCTGTCTATCCCGGTTGCCCCATAAGGCAGACGCATTTGTATACGGCATTCCCGTCTCGAGAGCTTGAGTAAATGGAGAAGCTAATAGGTGAGGAGCTTATGATGCTCCATCCGTATGTTCTCGTCATCTTCGAGCAAGATGTCACAACGCTGTACTACAAGTATGCGGGTACACCGTTTGAGTCTATATCGAAGGCTTGCCATCTGTTTTTCCAAAACCGCACTTGGTCCGGACACACTCAGTTGCTTTTGCTTGAGTCGTAGGGAGTGCTTCCAATAAGCTTGTTGAATCACTCGAGCAGCTTGTTTCATCTGTTGGCATCTTGCAACGATGTACGTATATCCGCTCATGGTCATTTTCTGCTCCCGAATTTCCTCAATTTCCTTCTTTACATGAGGATTCGATTCGTGGCCAGTTTCTACGCTGACAGCAACTCCGTGGACCACTCTTACAGCTCTCCATAACATCAAGACGATCAATAGTCCCCCTTCCGGATCTTCGATTGTGAGTTCTAATACTAGAGCAACGAGAACGACTACAACATCCAAAACATAAAGAGGCTGCGAGGGCGTGAAGACAACCATCACGTCAACGAGGTACCTTGTATCATGAGTTGTGGATACCTACCTTCTTGAAAAACTCCACATCGAAGCAGACCATTAAGGCAATCTGTTGGAAGAGAAATAGTGATAAAATTGCAACACTCAAGTAAAAGAGTGAGTGCAATTCTTCATGACAAATGTGAGCTACTGTCGTTTCGGTTACAATAGCGCAAACGTCCACAATCAGGAGAACCAGGATACATAGTTGAATTGCGTGACTGTCCAACATCTTTCCTATTTCGTAACGCGTGGAGGGTAACCCAAACGGTCTACTTGTCGCTTTCGTCGCGTCTGTTCGTTTATCATCTTCCTGTCTTCGCGTTCGACTCATTGGTCCGCCCCCACTTCCACCGAGGTGCATCATTTCAGTCGAAGCCGCCGGGTTTGTGCGCTCATTGTTCGTGGCGTAGAGAACATTGACGGTCACATCCTCTCTGTTTTGAGATGGTTTTGATGATTTCTGTCCATGTCCTCCCTGAGGGTGCTCCGCCTGGAATCTGGTGCTGCTCACCCTCTCCGCACGACTCTCCAAGGGGTTGAATCGATGCTGACCACGATCATTTGCAGACGGTACCGACATGATGTTTTCCCTTCTCTTTTTTCTTCCGACCTACAAACACTGAATGTCTTTGCTTCCTTCCTTTTGGTGCCAACATCAAAGCGAAGGAAACCTGTACGTACCTGTCAATCTTTTCTTGGGGTCAACAGAGTCCATTTCTGAAAAGCCCGACGTTGATGAAGTGAACTCAAGCTGGTTGTCAATTGTACTACTCGGCAGTGGAAAGATTCTATCACGCGCGGTGGTCCTGCGATCGTGCAGTTGTGGAGCGAGGAATCTGAGGAACAGCATTTCTGCTCGTGCGACCGATCCGTACTACCCCTCTTCATTGCTCATCAAGGAGACTTTATTGGCGTTTCCCTTCACTACGAGGAGCACAAGTTTCTCGTAAACTTTTTCATTGGAGCTAGACCCTGAGCCTTGATTTTGACGGTCAACATGGTGGTACTGAACCCGCTGGAACTCGACCCCTTCAAGGAACGCCAAGCTGCGCCTTTGGATCCGACGACGGATATAGAGCCTTTTCGGCGATGGTGGGCCCCAACTGAACTCTGGGATCGTGTGCGACACTTGGGGTACCCGATAGGCGCGTATGATCCCAGCCAGCGACCCTTGACGGAAATTGTGGACATCCCGGAATTCTACAAGATGTACACGGATGTGCCTCAATTCTTATATGCAGTTGCATTGGCAGCAGTAGCATGGGGATTGTTTGACCAATTACTGAAGCGAGTCATTCTGCCGCTACTGTTTGGTAGCGTCTACACGAACTTGAACAGGAGCGACAAGGTTAAGTGGGACAACTATTGCTTCAGCACGATACATGCTGCTGCTGTATCCACGGTACGTACACAGGGTATCGACTCAATATATGTGTGTAGGGATGTATAAGGGAATAGTCTGCAGATTGGATTATACTTGAGCATTCCCATTTTTCCGTGGCACATATTCAATGCCAGATTGATGTTTCATTCAACATATGAGCTCGGGCTGCTAAAGTAAGCCACCTTCTTTATTGTTATTGTTCCGTTCCTGTCGAAGAGTACTTGTTTGACTCTGGTGCAGCATATTTTCCGGTGGCTTTTTCGTTTTTGATTTCTTCCGGGTATGTTGATGTCTACGGTTAACGTACTCACTACAAATCTCGACACCGCTTATGTTATCTCTGCTCACAGCACATTATGGACTGGTCCATCAAGGGAAGCCCAGGAATGCTGGCGCACCATGTCATAAGTATCGGTACGATCTTTGGTTGCACGTGTAGCACACCTTCCACTGGAGTGATGATTGTGTCGACATTCTACGTAAGTGGTTTGAATATAGTTACGCTATCTTTGGAGGCCCTTCTTCTTCATCCCTTTAAGCGGTTAACAGGTTTTTGAGATTACTACCCCGTTTCTGCATGTGCGATGGTTCCTGTGGAAACTTGGACGTTCAACGACGAAACTTTATGTTTTGAACGGGTTATTACTGATTGCAATGTTTTTCGTCTTTCGTGTACTCCTCGCTACTGTCCTAATTACTTCCGTTGTAAGGGATTATGTAGGCTACGTAGGAACACTGCCCGTTCCCCAGTATCAGTTATGGACCTACTACGCTCTAATAGTCATGGCACTGATGTTGTGCTTGATGCAATACTATTGGTTCGCATTGCTTGTTGGTAAAGCAATCGAAATTGCAAGAAATCTAGGGAAGAAAAAGAAGGAGGAACAGTCGGAACCACGAAATAAGCAACAAAAAGGGGAAGCTAACAAGGCTAGCCATACCACGGAGAACTTAAGGTTACGCAAATCGAAGCAAGGGGACTTGAAAAATGGCGATTTGGGAGAAAACACCCCTAAGTCTGCTGCGGTAGATGATCTTTCGAGGAGAGTGTTCTGAGCCCGCTCTTAGAGTTTGGGTTGAACTATGAAGGGCCAGTTAAGACTCCGGTGCTTTCGTATCAACTTCTTCAGATGTGTTTGCTCAGGACGGGTTAAGAATGATGATTGATTGTTGACAGTGTATCGCTGAATGTCTTCCCAGGAGTAGCCGTCGAATATGAGATGCGCTAATCTCAAGCCCAGGTACGCGTCTCCGGCCGCATAGCATATTTGTTTCTGATTTAGGACATGCTCCCAATTGGTTAGTGTTGTTCGCTTCGTCTTCCACTCCAAATTGATTTCGGGCAGAAATAGGTCGGCTAGTCTTTTCAGGGAAGAAAACTTTTTATTTTTCATAAGTTGATGTCTCTTAGCGGGCTCTCCAAGATCGAGAATCCTCGTAGAGTGATACCATAGTCAATCATTATTTCCTTAGCATCTCCTAGTACCCCTATTCCACACTTGAAAACGTGTTCGGCTTCGAGAATGTTTCTGAGTAACCGAGGTAGTACATGCATATAATACACGTGAGCGACTAGTACGTTACATCCCACAGCGACCTGTATGGTTGCCACAGGAGGGCGACGGTCACTCTTGCGGAACAAGGGACGATGTTCGAGGTCCAGGCCTGCTAGCATGGGAGCCCCATGTTCTATAGCATTCTGGAAGTGCCAAGCAATCCACGCGTTAATGGAATCGGTATCGGCCGTGTACAAGTAACCAAACGTTGGCTGATTGGAATTCTTAAAAATCGAAGCTGTTCCAGTATACGTAGGCACTCTTCCTGGTTCCATGCCAGTCTTTGAGAAAGACGGAGCGAACAATCTATTTTGGACTTCTTGCCAGTGGCGTGGCTTTTCCGAGGATTCACTGGGCCTGAGTATCATTGATAGGTCAAGGTGGTTCATGATAGCATCGTCGTAGTGCATCTCACGGTGTCTTGAGAAGTCGATTAGGGAACAATCCACTTTCCCAATCCCATTGTCTTCTCTGTAATTTTCACTTGAATAGTAGGGAGCAGGAGAGTACGTTGGTTCTTGCATCGTCGTGAGGCCAGAATCTCCAGTCGCTACTGCTGCCGAAGCAGCTTCGGTGTCTCCAGCACCGGCTATTCGTGGGACGCTATAGGAGCTACCGGTAAAGTCCAAGCCATAGAAATCATTGATAGCCTCCCCAGCTCCTTCTTCCGATTCACGGCCTGGTACCTCGAATGCTCTCGTTTCGTCATTCCATCTGCAAAGCTCTTTCCTTCGTATATGCTGCACGAGATGATTCATCGTCTCCATGCTGCAGTCTTTAACTATTTCTTCTCCATAAAGGATCGTGGTAAGATGAGCCCACACTGAGTTTTCATCTTGTGTCATGGGCCAGAATATACCTTTGGCTTTGTGGTGAATGTAGTCCAGTACTTTTTCGACATTGGACGAAAACTCCTCTGCTGCTTTGGAAGACGACGTTTTCCTGTGCGCCCATGCTCCAGCTCCACCATTTGTCGTTGCTGCAGAATGCTTGGGGTTGCTTCCAGCACCGGTATTTCCTACGACTTCATTGTACTTTTTCCCCACCGGATGATGGGCCCCATTTGCCGGAGGAGCACCTCTTCCTCTGCCTCGTCCTTTTCCACGTCCCGCTGAATTTTCCCTCTGCGCGCCATGTGCCTCTGTATGCGTCGATGAAGGCGCCGGTGGAGGCGGCCGCGAAGGATGGGTAGGGGTGTCTTCATTCAGCACCACAGGTTTCCATTTCTTCTTCCCTTGCTTTTGTTTCACCTCTGCATCCCTGTTTTTGCTCTCTGAAGCTCCTTCGGGGGCCTTGGCCCCCTTTTCCGAGCTAGAACCGTTGTCTAATGGGAGGATTTGTTGCCGCTGATGAGGCTGTCCGCGCCCTCTTCCTCTTCCTCTTCCTCGGCCTCGACCTCGCCCATTCTCGTTGGGAGAGCCTTCAGAAGGGGCTGTATGGGTTTGTCCACGACCGCGACCACGGCCTCGACCACGACCACGACCTCGTCCACGACCGCGAGGAGGAAGTGGTGGTGCTGTGGCTTGTTGGCTCTCCATGCGAATACAAGAGAAAGAGGAGATGGCAAAGCAAGAGTAACAATCCTAGTGCGCAGGGTGATGCTGCATCACTGATGCACTGAACTCGAAGTGACAACTTCCTGGGTAACTTCCTTGTACCCCTCGTCTGGAAGTTCGGGTCAGTTCGGTAGTGCGACGAGGTGTGAAGTCGTGGATGGCTGCACTTGTACTGTACAACACACGTGGAGTGACCACGGTAAAATATACCCCAACGGAGTCGTTACGAGTGAGTACATGTAATAGACCCACAGACTCCGGTGCTGCGTGTGGTGTTCATTTTTGCCGTCTCATCGATGCCCCACTGTGACAAGACGTTGTACATTGGTGCCTTCGTTTGGGGATATCGGCGAATAATTGCTGCTTGGTACTAAGACCGACAACCAATTCGATTCCATGTGATCAACTTACTGGTATTGATTACCCCAGGTTCCGGAAGCCGGCGGGCTATCTCCAATAGCGTTGCCGAAGCCAAACGTCGCCCCACTCCTGTTATCAGGCGCAATGTGCATCAAGCGGTTCTTTAGCTTTTCTACAACCGAATCTCTTATACACACATACACATCTCTACGCTGAAACTAGTAGCTCTGAGCTGGAATCCAAGTCCCAGCCAGGGTTGTGATTTGGATGTTCCGCACTTTGACCCCACACAAAAGTGTGGGGTAAAGTTTGGACTCCCAGCCCGTGTAGACGAGAGTTAGTTTCGACATTTCTCCGGACCATGCATACAATATGCACACGTCTTTTCATATTCCTTCTCCCAGACGGTGGATGATCGTAATACCTCCGTGCCGTACGTATCACACAAGTGGAAGGTTCTACGTAGTTTCTATCGACTGGTGGGCGTTTAGAGCTTTCGTGTGTGGTGGGAGTACTTAAAGCGACGATACGTCTTGGAATAGTTTTGTCTGTCACCAAATTCCCTGGTCTCCCCATTGGATCACGGTACTGTCGGTCGTTCAAGGGCTTATCGTCTGGCCGGAAGACGTTTCTGTTACTCCAGGTGGGCTGTTGTGAATCAACAACTTGGGATTCTAATTCTACCTTGGTATACATGTAGTCTCAAGGCACTCGGGAAGACATCTCCGCGACTCCTACATAGGATTGCATACAACTGTGTACCATACACATATATACACATGTAAACAGACATATTGCCATGATCCACATTCATGTAAGACAAACGACGGACGGTGACTGCCATACATATATCAAGCTGACAAACCATTTCATTCCATTCGTCTACCAAACCTACGGACGGATGGGCTCCAAAGCGCTTACGTTTTTGAAAGAGCTGTATTATAAGCCGTCTAATCTCAGGGTGACGGATCGTCAGGAATTTTCGGCTGCAATTACTTGGGAACTCCCAAAAATGGAATGTACATGTTTTGTTAGAGCACATTCGTACTGTTTGTCACTGTTTTACTTCTACTTCTACATTGTACAACTGTACAAGTGCTCTTCTCCTTAATTTTAGGTTGTCTTTCCGTTCTCTTAAAATTCTCTCCCATGGCCTGGAGTGAATGTCATCGGAGTTGATTCGTCTGGGGAAATGATCCGGATTCCAGACTGCACAAGTGGCACTTAGTACCGACGATACAGTTTGTTTGGAAGTTGTTGACCTAAGAGAGTGGTCAACGACAGCTACTGCACAGTCTTTAAGGGGTGTGATAATATACTTTGGAGTATTGATTAATTTTTTTATCCCTGTTGTTGGGGTAATACTTTTTCATTGCTTTCTTCTGGGCTGCTGAAGTTTCCATTATTGAATAATCTACATGTATATATCAAACCTATATAAAATTTATTGACAAAAAACGCGTTTTTATTATTTCAAACAAAAGAAGAATTTGTAATTAAGAAGGGGTAATGGTGGGTCTTCCTCATCATTTTCATATATGCTCTCTTCTTACAGATTTTCATATGATATAAATAACTGGTTTCCCTCATTTGTTTATCTTAAAAGTGACACTATACCGATTTAAAATAGTGCTTTATTGGTAGCCTTTCATTAATAGAGGCTCATTATTTAGTTCTACGAAGTCCACATATACAATACGTATATATACCGGTACCATATATATATATATACAATATTCTTTGGGTTCAAACTTCCAAACAGTATATATTACTATAGGAAAAATGGTGAATTTTTGATGTAATGACTTTTCGCTACGCTCAAAGCCAAACATCAAAAACGCTGACGCTATTCACCATTTTTCCTTTCTCCATATAAAGTGTAATTTTAAAGTGTAATTTTCAAAAGTGTAATTTTCAAAGTGAAATTTTCGAAAGTGTAATTTTAAAATTATAAAGTTAAATTTTAAGATTTTGATTTATATAAATTTTGAAGTGTAAAAAAATTCACCATTTTTCAAAAGTGGACAAAATCTTATATAAAATCTTATGTTGAAACTTTTATAATTTAATTCTATATATTTTATTAAAATCTCTTAAAGTAGAAATTTTAATGATTTTGTGAAATCGTTTTGATTGTAAGTATTGTTTTACCATCAGCGGTAACCAGAAGCTGTATATCATTTTGGATAATGTATATGTATGATTTAACGTTTATTTGTCGTGTATTAGCGATTTCCCACCACACCAACCAAACAGAGCAAGATTGAATTGATTGGAAGCAGGTAGATCCAGGCCGCAGATTCCTCGGATGTGCTGGGAGAGACAGGGGGCCAAGGGAAGGGATACTGCCAATGTACCAAGCGACTCTACGCAATCATAAATGGACAACTTAGAGAGATTGTCCAATGTCGATACGAAATAGTAATTTTCCTTTCTTTTAACACAAATGTATCGCCTGTTACTTTACGAAGGTCCCGTCATTAAGCTTGTATGACTACTTAGGTTTCGGCTCTCCAGGAGCAGGAGGAGGCAGGGGTACACAGGTTATTCCTATGTTTCATCGCAGATGGAAGAGAGCAGGTCGTCATTGCAATATGAGGTGATTTTATACAGATAGAGTGTGGAAAAAACTTTGGAATGAGCTGAGCATCTCTCTTGAGAGCATGGTGTTTTGCGCCAGTCTAACTGGAACTAAACCCCCACCGAGCATCGTTGTTGATAGCTAAGGACATACATATATGGGTGACGTATATTGGGAGGAATGTACATGCAGTGGCCCAGACGCTATGGATCTGCGCTGAGATGGGCAATAAAAGGATCGTTCCTCGTAACGAAAGGGTAAAGCGATGAAGTTACGGAGGTATTGAACAGCCTTGTCTGCAGTTCCCAGCGTTAGCATTGAGTTTATGGAGGGGGCAGCACCTCCTTGGGTGGTAGCACAGAGTGCAATAACAGTTGATGACGGACGAGCAGCGAAGCACGGTGGAGATAGTGTTAGTGGCGCAGCAACGTGCGTTCTAGGGTTTACTGGTCGACTGCACTAGTCGACTACGGCCAGTATAGTGTCTGCAGTATCATACATAAGGTTGTGGAWCTTGTCTGCAATATGGAATGAGGACATGACTTTGTTCGAAGACTGAGTACTCCGGACTCACTACTGGCTCTGTAGAGTTAAAGTACGTCAGGTAATGAGTCCCGTTTCGGGACACAAGTAGCACCTCCTGCAGAGCAGATAAGATTTGATAACTTTCCCTTGAGTAGGGGAAATCTTCATAGGCAAACCCCCGATCCTATTCCTTGAGATTTCTCCTGTCGTACGCACCTCGACGATGCGCCGGGCTTCTTTCAAGTCTCTTCTTATGTTCCCGCTTACGTAGGAGGTTCCAAAGCGCTATGTCGGATCTTGTTCGAAGCTATCCTCTGTGTATTCTGAACACTGTCGACAGGGATCCGAAAGTCCGCTTTTGGAGCCTCGCGAGTCTGAGGAACTCTAAACGATTCTACATTATGGAGTCAATACAACCGATCCAAGTCAACATACACCTACTGTATACTACACAAGTCAAATGGATACATTGAATTGCCTCTTAGAAGCTTTGTAAATATACAGGCTTCGGAACACTTCTCTCGACAGGGATCCGAAAGTCCGCTTTTGGAGCCTCGCGAGTCTGAGGAACTCTAAACGATTCTACATTATGGAGTCAATACAACCGATCCAAGTCAACATACACCTACTGTATACTACACAAGTCAAATGGATACATTGAATTGCCTCTTAGAAGCTTTGCAAATATACAGGCTTCGATACACTTCTCTCGACAGGGATCCGAAAGTCCGCTTTTGGAGCCTCGCGAGTCTGAGGAACTCTAAACGATTCTACATTATAAACTTAACACAACCAATCCAAGGCAACATACACCTACTGTATACTATAAGAGCCAAATGAATATATTCAATTGTCTCTCAATACCTTTGGGAATGTACAAGCTTCCGAAGACTTCTCTCGGCAGGGATCCAAAAGCCCACTTTGGGGGCCTCGCGAATCTGACGAACTCTACAGGATTCTACATTATAAACTTAACACAACCAATCCAAGGCAACATACACCTACTCTATACTATAAGAGCCAAATGAATGCATTGAATTGCCTCTCAATACCTTTGGGAATGTACAAGCTTCCGAAGACTTCTCTCGACAGGGATCCAAAAGCCCACTTTGGGGGCCTCGCGAATCTGACGAACTCTAAAGGATTCCACATTATAAACTTAACACAACCAATCCAAGGCAACATACACCTACTCTATACTATAAGAGCCAAATGAATATATTCAATTGTCTCTCAATACCTTCGGAAATGTACAGGCTTCCGAAGACTTCTCTCGACAGGGATCCAAAAGCCCACTTTGGGGGCCTCGCGAGTCTGAGAAACTCTAAACGATTCTACATTATAAACTGTACACAACCAATCCAAGGCAACATACACCTACTCTATACTATAAGAGCCAAATGAATATATTCAATTGTCCCTCAATACCTTCGGAAATGTACAAGCTTCCGAACACTTCTCGTTAAAGGGGCTTTCGGCGAAAACTCTGGGGATGGATCAAAGAATTGCAATACAGAGATACAGAGACAGAGGATGCATCTTCTGGATCTGCAGAAGTTACCTGACAGTAAACGGAGGAACCGACTCAGATAGATGGGTTCTCATCACAGTATGGGCTCACGAACTGTGAAGACGCATATTGCCGCACCTTGGTCCTGCACAATGTCACATACCATATGGAATTTGTTTTGCTGGTTCTGTACGACAAATAGCCTACAACAGCTGTAAATAGTGCCTACATGGACCGCCAAACGTATACCAGGGCACGGGAGTCCCTGAAACAACTAGCTGAGAGCTCCCCTGGATCGCCGGATATTTGGGAGGAGCTACGTGAAATCGTCTCCTCGACTATATCCAAGTCCTCGAACAGGCGCCGACTAAATACCATTATATCTTCCCTGAAAGTGAGAAATGAATATATTGCAACGCTTGTGCAGAACTGAAGACACGTTCGGCTACGATACTCTAACCGTCTTCAAATCAGACGCCCATGATGATTTCAAAAAAATCATCGGACACATAGAAACACTGAGCATACAGTTATTTTCCAATCTTGGCCGTCCCCTCCACTTATAATTCGGGTGAGTTGTGCTGGTCCATAAGGAACCGTTCAACAATTCTCTAACAGAATTTGGATTTTCGAACGGGCAGGAGTCGTGCTAACGCACGTACTCCTGGCAGGAACTGGTCAAAAGAAGAAGGCATTAGAATTTGCCTGGAGCAAATTCTACGCCTATTTTGACCGATTCAACATGGATGGCACCGTCAAGGTACGACGAATATTATACCGGGAGTATCCACTGGGCAGATTTGTTTCTTCGTCACAGAAACTCCTCTCAGATTTCGACAACTCCCAAATACACAGTTTCCTCCGCGTGACCATGCAACGGAAGATGAGGAAGCTTCGCCAAAAACTCCAAGAAGGTTGTATTCATGACGAACAATTGCAAAGACGCCTCCAGGAAGTACGTTGGCCGACACTATCGACATTAGAGCGAGGCTCAAAGCCTACTACAAGTGTGTAACACAGCTCCTGACTGACCATACGCTGTATGATGAGGGAAACACTCCCTGGATCTCCGTTAAAGAAACAATGGAGCAAATAAAGCGAAATTACCATCGGGATATCCACGAGATCCAAGAACTCCTCGAAATTGATGTACAACTTTGCCTCTGGCACCTTAAGAAACGGTACGTTAAGCTCCATGAGCTCCCGTGTTGTCTACTCACTCTGTTGCGTGCGTGTTTGCACCCATGAACAGTTGGAACAACGTGTTATATCCTATGGTCCGTCGTGGCATTCAGCAAGCAACTGCGCTACAAAGGGCTCGCAGCACAACCACTAGGCCTGCCGAGGGTGGCGCTCAACACCAAGGTAACACAGTGGAATTCGTTGAAGAAGGGGAGCCTGAGGATATCGAACAGGGCAGGGCCGTCACAGCCGGCGACGATTCGAAAACCAGCGATGACTCCGACGGATCCTCTTCCTCTTCCGACGAAGAAGTTCAGCAACAAACTCAACCCTCTCAAGGAGGGCACCAGCCTCTCGCAATCCATGAAGCCCCGCAGCAAGTGGACGGAAGGGTTCACAGTCCAACCGAGCTAGATTTCACCAATTCGACAAATGGATACAGGTTAGTTTTCCATCCTCTTTATTTTCAATCTCACCACTTGCTTCACGGTGCATTGACACGCTGCAGCAAACTCATTCAAGCGCTCTTGGGAATGGCCTGGTCAAGATCGGTGCGCGAAGCAAAGCGCCGCAGGGATGAGATAGTAGAAGGGCTACAGGCTTTCCCTAACTCCCAGGAGATCATCAACTACTTGCTTAGAAACTACCTCGACGACGGCCTTCTCGGTGCGTGCATATGACACTAACATTCTTCTTCTCTTCACAGCTAGCTGAATAGCGACTGGCTATATGTGCAGAACTATGGGTCATCTGCAGCTCCGATGTGAGCCCTAACCTGAAGACAACTACCCACATCGAGAGGTACGTGAACTGGAGGTATACCGTCACTTAGAAGCAGAGTCCGAACCGTCACGGGGCTTGTATTTTTCTGTACAGGATGAACAGGACATCGAAAACGTCTACAAACATCAAAAACCTGGCCGACTTAGTGTTTTTCCTCAATGGCCACTCTCTTTACCCGCTTAGCTCGTGGATGACTCCCGGAACGAGAGTAATGAATCGGCTCACCGAAGGTTAGTTACGCTTCACCAAAGGTTCTAACGGCAAGTAGAAGAAACCATCATGGTGTGTCACAGGGGCTTTGCGGCGGCGAGAAAGTAGGGTTGTAAGGCGGGAAGATAAAGCGCGAGTACTGCTTGACTGGGCACTGGATAACCCGGCTTACCTTGAAAATAAGTTTTACATGCCTGCCGTGCAACAACTCCAGTCTGACCGTTGTTCCTACAAAGTGAGTTAATGCTGGCACCAGCGCCCGCTATAAGATGGCGACGACTCCTATGTGGCCACAGGTTCTAAAAGAAAACAAATGGTGGGAAGATCATCGGTTTTCCCATCCAACTTGGTTTTACACTGTGGCGCCGGACAGATACAACCAGTACCGGTGCAGCTGTGCTGACAACAGTAAAGGTAAGTAGACGACGAACGGGTCATATATGCTGAGACCAACATACAACAGCGACCCTATGCGTGCGTGACTTGCTGCTCTGCTGACGACAGGCAACGTTTGTAAGCATGTGCTGCTAGTCAAAACGATTATCAATACCGGCGTTCGTCTCCCAACTGATACGGAACACGGAGGCGCCTACTGCTCCGGTGATGTTCCTCATGGTCCCGCTGAAAACCATTTCCAGCACCTGCAGCCACCGGGAAGGCGACATTCTACCGGCCAAATGGGCAGTGCTCTGCAGCGACGAGTGAGCCAGGTCCAAGAAACCTATAGGAAGTACGCCGGGCGCGAACGAGACACGCTATTCGAGTTACTTGAACTTTCCGATGACGAGGGGGGCTTCACACGGACTCCTGCACTGTGAACCCCGTATAAGCCTCTCTGAATGGAAGAAGCTGCTGCTCATTGTAGGTCAAACAGGTACGTTCCCTTTTTGACCCACATTACGTTGCTCATAACGTGTCACACACTCTCAACGCTAAAATAGCGCAGATAGCTCTTCTCCTCCGGCGCCATTAGACAGAGTGGACCTGACAAACCTGGCGTTAGACAACAATTTTTCGGAAAACCTAATGGTCTCCATTCTATTTTGGTTAACAGGTGACGCCTGCAGGTGCTTCTGCAGATCCACTGAAGAATCCCTTGCCGACATTGGAAGTGACGGTTCCACAGAGATCCTGCTCACAGAGTACCAGCGATTGGATGACTCAGACGGAAAAGCTTGGAATCTCCATACTTTCAGGCTCACAGGTACATCGTTTAATGTTCGCTCGTTCTTGCCATGGGCCAACTCACAGCAGGTGGTTGATCATGGGTATTTCGCCAGAAGAGGGTTTCGCCATTGCATCAACACCATATCCCAACCAACGAGTCCCAAGACTGTGCGCACTTCGGATACTCCCATGTTTGTTGTGGGGCTCATCAGAGCTATTTATCTCAATCAGCCGTTTTACTTTTCTCACCGGCAAATTCAATACCAGCGTCGGAAACTAGTGTTAGAACTTGTCCACTATTACAGCAATGCGTCGACGTAACTCGCCGGTTAAGGGTTATGCCTGCCTCCGTTTTCTTAGCGTAGAGGACGAGACTGTGGGCAGCGCATACCACCATAAAGCAAACCGTAGTTACATGAAAACCAGACCAACTGTGCGTTCTGCATTCCAGCGCACCGGGTCTGAGGATGGTGGCTCCATTCCCCTCACACCAATCGATCAGGCAACTTCCGTCGAACACAATACAGCTTCGACCTCTAACGCTACCTACAGCTTCAATTTCCTCGCGCATCGATGTTCCTATGTCGAGTAACAGCCCTAGTAACTTTGTATGCGTCGGATGTCCCCGTTTAGCCTGTGTAAACCGCGGATACTACGTATTTCTCCCCTTCAAAGACACGGTAGCTTAATTATTCCATTTATTCAAACTCATAAAACATTTCCGATGCAATATACCGTGGTAAAGCCTTGATTAACCATCCAAAAGAACTGCCACAAACCTCCAGCCTGAGGCTCCAGCTTCCAGGACCTTGCGGTTGAAGTTGAAGTAAACGCCTCCCGTTTCCGCACGGAATGGACAGTTCGCTCCCCTTCTGCCTCCCCTGTACAAACACAGAACCCCACCCGCTCATGTCTTCCCCCTTCAGTTCCATAGGACATCACCATCAGCAGATCTAGAGCGCTTCGATGCCAATAGCAGTGCGGACCTACTAGTACGTGCTGTTGGAGAATGTCATTGTCATTTTCTTTTTTTGCACCTGTTGAATGAACAACGAGCTACAGATGCAGCAACAACGCGAGAAATTCCGGTACTTATTTCAGGAAGATGTGCCCATAATGGGGCCTTTTAAAGAGCTCGCGTACGTTCTTAGTTCTATCAGTTGCGTCGCATCGGCTCACCGTCTGGAGAGGTGATTGCAGGTACTTCTACACGGATGCTTGGGTTGGAACTCCACCGATGAAATTTTCCGTCATCGTGGACACTGGGAGTAGTCTAATGGCGTTCCCCTGCAAAGAGTGAGTGATATTGCCCGGCGCCTCTGATGCTTAAATACTCCCCTGATATATTGTTTGGGTTGCAGATGTCCGACGTGTGGTAAACATGAAGGGCACAGATATGATCCCTCCAAGAGCTCCACTAGTGACAAAGTCTCATGCAGTGATCCAGATTGTGGCGGCAAACCATGTGATTCTAAAGCGAAGCAATGCTCTTACAGTCAGGTATGACTGCTCCGATGCGCTACTCGTAGTGTACGCGAAAGAAATGGCAAAGTCTTGGTGCAGGGATATTCCGAAGGAAGCCATCTAGCTGGTTTGCTGTACAGAGACAAAGCTTTTCTGGACTTTTCCGATACTTTAGACGGGGACCAAGAAAAGTATTCGATCGATTATGTCTTTGGATGCCACACAGTTGAGCGTGGCAGGCTCTTTAATGAGCAACTCGCAGACGGAATCCTAGGAATGGCAAACCGGTCTCCAAGTTACATATCAGCTTTACGGAAGAAAAAGAAGCTCGATAATGGGCAATTTGCAATGTGTTTAGACTTTAACGGAGGTGCTTTACGTCTTGGTGGACCGAATATGGGCTTGCACAGGGAGGACTTGAAGTGGACGTCCATGCAGCATTCCAATTCGTATAACGTGGACGTTACCTCGATTAATATGGAAGGGGCACGAATCCTCGACAAGAAACTTCCAGCAATCGTAGACAGCGGGACAACTTTTACGATGATACCCCGCTCCGCGTTTGATAAGTTGAAAGGAACAGTAGAACGTGTATGCAAGACCGGCCACAGATGTGTAGACTCCTGTAAGTTCAAGTGCCAGGGACAGTAATTCATAGACTTTCACTGGCCAATTATTTGCCTGCAGCTTCGGTGAAAATGCCGCAAGAGAGTTTGTGCTATAAACTCAAAACAGAGAGTGCTCTGGATTCATTTCCCTCAGTTACAATTGGCCTCAAAGACGGAGTAACCGTAACCATTGCTCCACGAAATCTCTTTGTAAATATGGTATGGGACGAACACTACAAAGCGTACTGTCTGGCTATTTATCCCGGAGGTTCGAATCGAGTGCTTCTAGGAGCGAACGCCATGATGGGTCATGATTACGTCTTTGATCTGGAAAAAGGGAAACTTGGTGTAGCCCCTGCTAAGTGCGAACCACCCTCCCCCAGCGAACACGGAAGAGTTACCCCTTTACCAGACATACCGGACGAGGATAACGAGGCAAATGAAAGGCCGAGTGCCCAGGAAGACACCCACACTAAAACGAATGAATCGGAAGGAGAGAATACTTCGGAACAAAGTGAAAATGGCACTGGTAGCGGCGAAGCTACACCCAGCAGCACAACTGGAAGTGATCACGGCTCTAGTGAACATACGAAGGGAGATCAGTCGGAGGCAGACAAAAAGGACCTAGGAGGCGGCGAGAAAACAACTGATACGGAAAAAGAAGAAACTACAAAACGCGAATCCGGCAAGCACAGGAACGGAACCCCTCGCCCTGGGCCATCTCCGGTACCTCCAAAATCTGCGTCCCCCGTAGGCGCATTGGTGATCCTCGTGATAATGGTTGTTGTGCTTGCTTTTATTGCGTATAGAAGGTATCTCGGTCGAAACGCAGAGTACCGTCGCGTACCTAATTATGTTAACGAGACAAATACGATACCGGTACACTTAGCAGACGGTAACGTAGTCAAATTTACCGATGTGGATCATGGGAGTAGGTTTACCGATGCGGATACTGGGGAATCGAATACTGTATAACATAGGAAATATAGAATCAAGCGGACACTTGATACCAAAATTGCAGAACCCATACAACGGGAGTTACAATTTTTCCCGAAGATAGTCTTCAAGTTTCCGGATGTCCTCAGAAAACTTGCGAATACCCTCTCCAAGTTTTTCGTAGGCCATGGGATCGTCATTAACCTTGAAACGGAAAGTCTGTTCGTCGATTCCCTCTTTACTTCGACTGCTCTTTGCCGTCTTGGGATCCAGTTTCCGAACAACGGGCTTGCTGTGAGTCAAAGTGAGGAATCCATATTTGTGGAATGTGGTAGAGCTACACATATCTAATGGACATCGAAAACTTACTTTGTCGACTTGAGTTCTTCAAGAAGCTGAGGAGAAATGGTAAGACGGTCACATCCTGCCAATTCCATGATCTCTCCCGTGTTGCGGAAGCTTGCGCCCATGACAATAGTCTTAAACCCGTTCTGTTTGTAGTAGTTATATATTTCGGTAACATTCTTTACACCAGGATCCTCTTCGGCGGAATAGGTCTTTCCGTAAGCCTTGCTGTACCAATCCATAATGCGCCCCACAAACGGAGAGATCAAAGTAGCTCCAGCGTTAGCAGCTGCCACTGCTTGCTCAAAGCAGAAAAGCAAGGTCATATTGCAACTGATTCCCTCTTTCTGGAGCTGTTGGGCCGCCTGGCATCCTTCCCAGGTGGAAGCAAGTTTGATGAGAATTCTGTCTCGACTGACACCCGCCTTTTCGTAGAGCTCAATGATGCGGCGAGCACGTTTTAGACTGCCTCCCACGTCATACGAGAGTCGAGCGTCGACTTCCGTGGAAACATAACCGGGGACGATCTTGAGGATCTCGCACCCAAAATTGACCGCCAGTTTGTCGATGACGAGGTCGAGTTTGTCCTGCTCCGTCCCGCAGCTGTATTTCTTGCCGTACTCCAAAGCGTCATCGACGAGATGCTTGTATTCGTCCATACGAGAAGCTTTATTGAGTAAGGAGGGATTGGTGGTGGCGCTGGAGAACAAAGCAGAGAACGCGTGTATGCCCTCACATCGACTTCTACGTAGTTTACTGGCGCCACTTACTCGGTCGGCTTGTATTTTTTGATCATCTCGAGCTCCCCCGTGTCCGCAACAACGGTAGTGATTTCACGCAGTTGGTCCAACATACTCGCTTCGTCGGTGGTCTTCTGCTTCTTGCTCGGGGAGCCATTGACCTGTGCTCCATTTGTTTCCGTCGATGCCATTTTCCTATAGTAGATTTCTTCACCTTATTAGATGCGCAACGAAACGACGAATAAAACAGTGCAAACTGTTTGACAGTCCGCTCAGTATGCGCTTCAGGATCCCACGTCAAAGTCTGTAGAACAACCCCCTCGGTCTGGATTATTCACCCGTCCACTTCAACCATACCTAGTGGATCAACTTCTCCCCGAACATAGCAATCATTTCGTCGCCTCCAACGGGACACTTTGAAAGTTGGAAGACTTTGAATGAAAGATGGACGGTTGGCTTTTTGAGATGAGGTTGAGGAATTTAGCGTAATTTCTTCGCAAGATGGCTGCGGATCCCAGTTACTCTAGAATTGCCATGAAAACCTCCTCTTTTCGGTCTACGACGACGAGGCCTAGGGAGAATCGATATCTGGGGAAAGAAGCACCTCAATGACCCCCTCAGACAAGGCAATGTTGATTCATCTGTAGAAGCTGCTAGAAAGAGCCCAGACTATAGTGAAGGATCAGGAGGAAGCGAGGCCGAAGGTAGCAGCAACCAGCAGTCAGAACCAATGCCAGTGCCTTCCTGTGGTGGCAACACGGCTGTCCGGCTTATTCATTACGTCCCTCCATTCAGTTCTTAAAGCCGGAGTTTATCTGTGTTTCGACGAGGGCACAGCATGCAGTTTCATCGTATCCGTAGGACTAAAACGGAAAGGTAGCGATAGGAAGGACTGGGGGTGGAACTGTTAAGGTACCTTGTAAACGCGGAGACTTAGAGACTCGAATGCGCAAATGTGGCGATGGGAGCTACATGCTGGCGCGGCTGCTTTTGTGCCGCAGAACAACTAGTTCGCCGAATGGCCATTTTGTTCGGTTCTTGCCGTGTGGTATAGCCCTTGACTACGATACTTGTCAGACTACAGTTTCAAATGCGCACGGGTTAGGTGAAAAGGCTTCAGTGAAATTATCACTTGCCCTTTGAACTTTGAAGGCAACGGAATCGAACTCAATGGAACTTGGATTCCTATACTCCGTGTGCGATCGATAAACAGTGCAAGCTGTTTGGCTCATTGCAGTAATTTCTGCTGCCACAACGAACTCTCCGACAACCTGCCATATGTCCCATGGACCCCTCGTGTACACCACAGTGACAGCAGGGAGTACCCGCTAACTCGCAGAATCTGCTACTCTGACTGGCGAACTCTTCTTCTGCGTGGGCGGGTCTTAATCGGTTTATGATGCATACCTGCTGGACGTACGTCTTGTCGATATGCCGACAGCGCCAACGGTGAAACAAGCGGGTTGGCGTGTCCGTTGCCTTGGGCATCTTTAACTTCAGGGGCGAAGTTCTTAGAGACACTTGCACACGCTCCTCTTTCCAACACAGTTTTGGTTTTGTGGCCCTTAGATAACGCTATACCAGACTGCTGCCCCAAACTGTGCTGCAGCTGCAAGGAAGCTCCGGTCCTCACACGAGGGTGCTCAATAGAAGAGACTTCCAGTGGGGTTTTGTGGAAAGATGGTATTGGCTCGTCGCACTCATTGATATTTTGTTTAGCTTTTCGCCTCTTTTGCAATAGTTCCCGCGCTACACCTCTTGCTGCCCTTCCTGTCTGTGGAGAAAGGTACAGTAGAACTACAGCAGTCAATGGTGCGAATGCTGCTTGTATAGCAAGTACCACGCGATTAAGAAATTCAGGAGACAAGAACGTAGTGGTGATATTTAGAGACTCTGATAGAGCCACCTCCCATCGGACTATGCCAAGGGCAGAATTGAGAAGACACGTGGAAATCATTCCCATTGGAAGATACTTGACCGGTACCTGGTAGAATGGCGTCAACAACAACAGTCCGATAAACGACAAGAGCAAGACACTTGCCGTCAGTGCGAACTGTCCAAGCAGGGACGAATACCAAACCGATATACTAATCAAGCAAACTTTCTCCCCATTACGAAGTTGTCCCGGAGGAAACCGTACGAATGTAGTCGATATCCACCTGAGAGTTTCCAAAACTGGAATGCTCTAGCCGGAGTGGTTAGCTGACGATATCGTCTGTACAAAAACAGGGTTAACAGTAATGGATACCCGAAAACGAAAATTGCCAAAACAACTATTGCCAATATTTGCAATACAGCGTAACGCTGAGACTCAGCCCGAACACTCAGGTCCACTGCAGCTCGAAACGAGGAGCCGATCTTCTCAGGGGACACTTGTACACTTTGGAATGCCGCCTGTGTCACTGACATATGCAATAGATTCAGCAGTTGAATACATCCCCACATCGAATTGGCGAAACTGACTGTCTATCCTGCTTGACGAGGCAATGCACAGAACCATGAAACAGTCGGGAAGAATTTAACGAGACTGGATTCTCACGTACACCGTCATTCAATTATGCCTCCTACCCGCGAATTGCAAATCCGAAAGTTAACTGTAGGTTGCATAAGGATGAGCGAATAGTCAATCGGACTTTCCGGAGCCAGGTGCCCCGGGCCGGAGGAACACAATTTTCGCAAGGGTGTACATAACTTCCAGGCTCCCTCAAGTTCCTCCTCCAGAGGTATCCAAATCAGCCAGTCCTCGGTCATTGTTAGCTCAATACTCGACACCAACGAAGATGACATTCCTTATCCTCGAAAACGCATCTTTGGAATACGATAGAACTCTCATACAACAGGCCCAGCAATTCGAGTACAGTGTATGCTGTCAATGAGTCATCAGCGCGGATGTGGGTGGCCATTGGGCAACACCAGCAACAATTTCTCCTTTGCTGTTGCGGAAGACAAGCGTATACAGATGGCACTTGTGTTAGCATCCAAATGCTTCAGAGTGTGCGTGCAATACACACAGGATGTTCTGAATGTGTCTGTCACATCCATCACCGTTGACTGAGGCTTTCAGTACACAGGTAACATGTCCAGGGAGGTGTAGACAGGAAAGCGAGAGGTTCGACGTCGCGGTTGGGTGTCCGTATGCTAAGTAACAGAAGTATCCGAAAATCTCAAATAATAATGGTGTTAAAGAGGGAGCTGGGACTACATTTGAGACTAGGGGGTGCTTGGGTGAGCTCCCCAACCTCTTCCAGAACAACTTCCGGCTGCGAGTTGTCCACTATAAACCACTTTCCGCTTTATCATAGATCCTAATACGGAATGACCCCAGTCTTTGTATGTAGGACTCCGGATCCTTCTTAATAGCGTGCTCTTTGTGAAGTCCACGAATCTTGATCGTTGGCCAACTCAGCACCCCGCACCGCATCCACGTACTGTACACAATCCCGTGCTGCTCCTTGCGTCTAGTGCATTACTTTCAAAGCAGTTGCGTCTCATGAAGCGCTCTGTTGCACATGCCATCGACGTTCTTTACTTTTAGAAAGTGGATACAGGTGTATTCTGTTTGAGCTTGCCGTCAGTTTCTTTGCGCCCACAGCTGGTACACGTACTTGGTGACAAGTCACTCGGAATTGCAGGTTGCTGCTACACACAAGCCCAGTTTGTTCCCAGTCTCCCTCTTTGTTCCTGCAGAGTGCGGCAGCTCCACATCTGTCTGTGGTGCTCCTCCAATCGCTTCCTTGGGCGGCATGTGGGCTCAACGCACAGCTGTCCCAGGGGACTGGCTCCTGGTGGACCGGCTAGATTTCCGACTCTTTTCCCCTGCTCAGGTCCAAGGCTCTTTACACTTCTTTAGAGCCCAGGATTGTCCATGTATAGTACACTTTTATGTTTTGCCCCGCTTGTATGGAGCTGT
Source organism: Halocafeteria seosinensis (assembly GCA_001687465.1). Lineage (NCBI taxonomy): Eukaryota > Bigyra > Bicosoecida > Halocafeteria > Halocafeteria seosinensis. The sequence goes on along the minus strand of LVLI01000020.1, from coordinate 129,740 downwards.
AAGGATGTTGTGGCGGCGCAGAGACGGAGAAAAAGAGCCCCATTGAGCCGAAATAGGGAGATAGTCAGACTTTATTGAGAGCTCTATATCTCATTATCTAGAGCATTTACGGCTCTACATTTCACTCCATTGGATGCAGTGTTCAATTTTATATCGATTGAGTCTATTGGGAGTGGACAGTGTATGCGTAAAGGGTGTGAAAAAGGAGCTTGAAGAGGGGCAATGGACTCCAGCGGGGGGTCCAGCCAGCTGCGCTCCAAGCATTCTGTTCATACAGTGATTACAAGTCCCCCAGAACCTGCATACGAGTACTGTTACGACAATGTGGAGGGTGACCTTATACTGAAACAGCACGATGAGCTGATTTCATCGCGTACAGGGCACAGGTACGGCATTTTTTGACCAGAAGTATCTTCATTCACGTTCGTTTTTCATTGATTACGTGTTATACAGGTACCAAGTGCTTCGTTTAGCTGGCAAGGGAACATTCGGTCAGGTAGTGGAATGCTTTTCATCTACCTTGGGTGCGCGAGTAGCGGTCAAAATAATAAAAAGCGACCCGGCCCACTTCTCACACGGCGGCCTGGAAGTCCAGGTTCTCAGAACTGTAAGTGTACTCCAAAAAGTACCACGGGTTGCGTAATTTTGGTGTAATGAATGGCAATAGTGATCTTTGTGTCCTGCAGCTCCACAATCGATCAAAGACAAAACAGGAAATCCACGAGTCTACGGCCGATGCAACGGTATCCCCTCACGACACAATTGTGGCGCTTCATGATCATTTTGAGTACCATGGTCACTTATGTATCGCGTTTGAAATGCTAGGGTCCTCACTTTATGATGTCATAGTGCAGCGTAAATTTATAGGACTGCCTTTGTTAGCCATTCAGCAGGTCTTACGGCGGGTACTGATCGCCTTGGATTCTATGACAGAAGCAGGTATGGTACACGCGGATGTAAAGCCTGAAAATATAATGTTTAAAGGACCAATATTAGGGGGGAAATGCGGAGGTATTGATGTTACGTCATTGAATTGCAAATTGATTGACTTTGGATCGGCCTTTAGAGAAGGAACAACTGCCTATCCGTATATCCAATCGAGATATTACAGGGCTCCCGAAGTGTTACTTGGCTGCTATTATGACTCTGGTGTTGATATTTGGTCTCTCGGTTGCGTAACCGCTGAAATGTTTCTGGGACTTCCGCTGTTTCCTGGCTGTGACACTCATGATCAGCTTTACAGAATAGTTAGTGTTCTGGGGAATCCGCCACAGTGGGTGTTAGACGCTGGACGTGAGACTCGGCATTTTTTTCGACAACACAGGGTACACGACTCGTCTTTTTCCGATGGGGCTGCGTTTTCGTATGCGATTAGATCCCATGAGGAATATATTAAGTACATTCAAGGTTTGGATTATGGTGGTAATCCACAAGCCAAAGCTGCTGCCCGAGCAGTTGTAGCTTTGAGGCAACATGGACGGTATCGATGCTTCGATTATCTACATTTCGGATCCTTGATAGATTTGGTTCTGAAGTATGATAGACGCCACGGTTTCACGCCTGAACGATTAAGTGAAAGAATTAATCATGGACTACACGGCCAAACACACAGTAACGAGCAAGCCGAGAGTGCTGAACCATCGTCCTCACCAGAGACTAAACGACTTTCTTGTGGGGATCCAAGCGTTGTGGAGAACATCCAGCATAAGCATGAGTGGCGAGCTCGTCTGTTGCTCATTGATCTATTACAGAAGATGCTACATCCGGATCCGAGACAAAGGGTGTCCGCCAAACAGGCGTTGCAGCATCCCTTCTTGGAGGTTCGCTCCTGTGATTTGGAGGGCATACTGGAGTCTATACATCGTGGATCTGTGTATAACTGTACGTGCTCTTTAGACCACCATGGTCCTTTTGATGTTCCTTCGAATCTAAGGAGAGAAGGTCTAACATCGCATATTGACTGGCATGCTCCAGCGGATCAGCAGCATACAAGGAGGACTTGGGAAACTTATGTACGTAACGTAGGCAGACAATCTCCAGTGAAGTTCATGACTCGACTACAACCCTCTCCCACAACACAAACTGCTCTTCGTCGATCGGTGGCATCCTTCCGAGGCCCGGGGAGCACCAGTGGAAGGATGTCATCCTTGGACCCACGGACAGAACCATTCACTCCATCCACTATTAAGAAAACGTCCTCAATGTATGCGTCTGATGGAGACAGTATCCCCAAAGATCACAGAGGAGGCGCCTCTCCCCTCCAGAATTTACCAGCAACGCGAAACAACAGTCAACGGGTGTCTACCACGTCAGACCCCGCTCGTTCTAGCCGACCAGGATTGTTGGGCGCCGGAGCTCCCCCTCAATGGCATCGATTCATGGCAAACACTAGTAGCGCATACGCTGGTTCATACAAGGACACCTCCGAGCAACCGGTACTTTCTGCGGGAATGGAGTTTAGTGGGATGGCTGCCGCGAATGAAGTAGCCGAATCCCAGCAAAGCGGATCGAAGCATCGGCCCCTCGGGAACAGGTTAAGAGCTGATGCACCCTTCCGGTTGAGCACGGAAACACACGCTAGACCTAGCATTGGCTCCTCGTCTATTCCGAACGTACTGTCACCGGATTCTCAATCTTACAGAAGCTTTGCCCGCTTATCTTTGGGCGAGATGCAGTCTCCTCGTTATCCTAAAGAAGATGACTCAAGCGTGCGTCCGTTGGATGCTAACGAGGATAACCCGGGGAGCTAGGATTTCCCTGCAGGGCAACCGTGCTTCAGACGTTATCCCCAACCTCAGCGGAACTACAGAAACACCATTGCGCCGAATGGATGTGGCGAATCGGCGCTCGCAAGAGCCGCTCGCCGCGGATATGAAGAAATATGCACTTGCTCGGGACATAGCAGTCGGGTGCATGACTGCTCGCGCATCAAAACAACGCGTTATTTTATCTGCTAACGGTAAAAAAGGCCTCCAGAGGCAACCGGTGTCTTTGCACGTGTGTATCCCCTGACCCTCGCTAGCTCTCCAAATGGCCGTCATAACATTACAAGGTCGCACGCGTCACTAACATTCGGTTGGAAAAGAAGTAACGTTGCCCGGAGTGGTAACGTGTCGAAGCGTAGTCTCTCGCTCTTTTAATAATTACGGAACCACAAATGAGGATTACACAGACAAAATGGAAACATTTGTTGTTCACTCATGTCAATATTATATCATCCCATCATGCGCCCGTATTTTCCTCAGGGGTCAGTATAGGGGAAACACTGACGAACTGTTGAAAAGGTGATGTCGACTAGACCTGCAAAAATTCAAAATTGTAGAATTGTTGCCCAGTGACCGTCGTGGGTTGCCGAACACTGCCCCTGAGTTTATCTGCCTTGCTTGGAAATTTTGTAGAGAAAAAGGAAGGACGACGGGAGTTGTTATGAATGTGTTTTCCCCCGAAGTGCTGGTTGATCATGGTCTTCACTCGGTGCACGTCGTTCTGAAACTCAAAACGTTGAACGGAAAACTCCTCTTCTTCTTCATCTTCATCGCTGCTCGTGCTTCAGTCTCATGGCTTTCCAAACTATTCAGTCTCTCCTCGGTTCTTTGACCTTCCACTTGTTGCAAACGTCTTCTATCCCGTTAACTGTTTGTGCTTCCAGCTGGTTGACTCGCTCCAGCACGTCTTCGAGCTCTTCTCGCTTGTCAACACCAAGTTGTTCCTGGAACTTAGCTTCCAAGCTCTTCAGTCGTTGGTCAAGCTCCTCGACTTGCTTTGACGACGGTCCGTCTAACTTGAGTCGAGTCGAAATTTCTTCTAGCTCCGTCGATCTGTGTCTCTCCAGCTGTCCAAGTCGCCCTTCCATTGACCAAAGTTTCGAAGTCATTTGTGCTGATACCTTCCATTGTCGTGTTACTTCCTTTACTTGCTCCTGCAAATCTCCCGTCTGTTCTTTGGTATCGTCGGGGTCAGCTTCCTCCGTTGAGATTTTCTCGGTCCGATGCGAAACGAAAGCTACCGGGTTAGGTCGAGACCGGGAATTATGCGGGGGACAAGCCCGTTCGTAGACAGCCCGGCATCACCGTCTAGACAAGACTTGAACGCAGTGTATCCCACCAAAGCTGCCTCTGTTTGATATGCATCTTTTGGGTATAGGCATTTGTCTTTTTAGGGTACCGTAGTAGGATAATTGGATGTGCAATATACTCCATATTTCTGGAATCAAAATGGGTCCCTGGTAAAATCACTGATGTACAGCATGAAAATTAACATTTCTCGTACCGGGAGTTACGGTATACAGTGGGGTAGGATTCAACTGGAATGCAGTTGCGTTGTTAGGTAGCCCATCGGAACCTTCGGTGAACAAGGAAAACACACAACCTCATCTTCCCGAATCAGCCGAACAGATGATGGTAGGGAGACACGGAATCAAATACAGTTAGTTTGCGATTTGTTATATCGATATGTACTTACGACCAATGCTTCTCCGTTGTTGATCGTGGATAACCGTCGGGAAATTCCGAATTCCGAAAATCTCCTTTCCCTCAGAAATTTACTCGGGACAATAACGACGCCTTGATCCACCACCTCGGCGGTGCGTTCTGCACAAGCAGAAGTATGTAAACAGTTACAACTCTTCCTCCGAGCCAATCCTTCGTAAGGAATCGAACTCTACTGGACACAGTGCTGTACACTGTACAGTCTGTACCCATCGGGTCCCACACACGGGGGAAGTTCGAATCGGAACCTCTGGGAACCTTTCCCGAGTCCCGACTCCCCCCTCCGAGACTCGAGAGTTGTGTCCAGTGAACTCAGTGGACTGGAATTGCACCTTTTTCTCAATATTGTCCACTTTGTGCATTGCATCCTAATAGACATACTGTCTTGTATGTACAGGGCACAACATGCCTGATGCCTCCGTGGACCGTACAGTAGATTCAAATACAGTAAGACGCCCATAACCATATGGTATATACAGTATGGGAGGTCACTCTGCGCATCAGTGTTACAATTACCCCCCGCGGTATAGCTTACGTACCTTCCATCTTGCTGAATGAATGAACGCATGAATGAATTAAGTTGAGTTCATTCACCAATTCAAACAACCAACTCGAGTCGAGTTAACGGTCATTTTTGATGCTCCCGTTATTCATGGTCCATCGATGGATATTGTTTCTTTGCTCATAGTAGGTGCATTACACTCTAAATATGAAAATGTGGGTATTGGTATAGCCAAACGATGTCTGTATCAGCCAATACGCCTCCTCGAAGACAGGAGGCGGAGGGGGGCGAGGACCAAACTGCTCCATCAGACCCCTATTACGGCTCCCATACACATTCTACACCCCTCACAGGGAGACAGAGATCAAGTCCCACCTCCTCTGTGCCTTCAGGACGCCATTGGAGGGACGAAATAGGCCCCGGCAGGGAGGAAAATCGATCTGTCTCCCCTCCGGGCACCTCGTCCCAGTCTCAGCAGGCTTTTCAGGCTCCTTCTTACCATTATGAGGCCACTTCGAGTGGGTTGAGTCACTTATTGCAGCCCTACCAAGGGTCTACGAGCTCGTCTGCGTCTGGCCGTGGTGGTCGAGAGACGGGAAGTGGGAACCAAAAGGACACTTTACGGTCGTTAATAGTGCAAAAGGAGAAAGAACTACACGAAATCAATGAATACCGGATACAATCCTTGGAAACCACGTTGCAAGAGCGAGTAGGTTGTTGATGGGCTGGGCTTGTGGATGTAAACAAAAAAGTTACGATGTTTTTCTCTCCATGTATTTATTCACTTTCAGGACAAGGAATTACAAGATCTGCAATCCAAGTTTGGCCGACTTCGCGATGATTTCCGTTATAATCTACAAGTACGTGATTTCTTCATTTTCCGTTGTCGTTGTTGACTAGAAAATAGTATACAAATATATTATAACTGCCGCAGCTTATTGAAGAGCGTGATAAGGAATTGGATGAAGCCGAAAAGCACTCGCAACAGCTTCAGCAGCATTTAGCTGAGAAAGATGAAGAAAATCAGCGTTTGTATTCGTCGCTTCACCGCTCCGATGAGGCTTATCAAAAAATGCAGCAGCAACTGAAAGAGGCCGAAGAATATTATCAGCGGCAAATCAATGATATTAAGTCTGGTATGGAACAAGCCAAAGAGGCACATGAACAAGAGGTACGGGATTGGGAACGAGAATATCAGCAGATGAAAGAGGAACTGGAACAACGCGTTCAAGAAAAAGAAAAATCGATAGAGTACCAGCGAAATGAACTCATTCAAATGTATGATTCCTCCATCAAGGAGGTAAAGAGCGAAGCATCACAAAGGCTGAGTAAGCTGCAAGAGACAATTGATGGGCACTGTGCCACCATAAAGGAATACGAAAGCACACTGGCTAACGTTCGACGAGAGTTAAAGGATCGTGACGATGAGAAAAACGACGTTCAACAGTCCAAAAGTAAGCTCGAGATGCAAGTCCGCGATCTGCAAAAAGATGCTGAAGAGACCGAAAATCACTGGAGTCGTCGAGTCGACCAACTCAACTCCGAGAAGGAAGAACTCTACGAACAGAAACAGTCGATTATTGATGAGTACGAGGCAAAGCTTGAACGTCTCTCAAATCAACTCTACGATTTCCAGAATTCACTTCATGATGAACAACAACGACACCAGCGAGAATTTCAAGAAATGAAGTCGCAACTTGAGAGCCAGCATGACCGAGAGACCAGGGAGCTTCAACAAGAAAAGTCTTCCGTTGAACGTGAATGTATCGAGCTTCGAGAACAACTTGAGTCGTCCAATGATGCCTTTGAAAACAAGAAGACCGAGTTAGACAGATACTTGAAGCACTACCATCAAGAGCTGAATGAATCCAATAACTATACGGAAGAACTTCAACGCGAAATTCATAATCAAAAGTCTAAAGTGGCGGAACTTGAGAAAGCAAAAGTGGATCTCCAGACCGACGTTGAAACACGTGATGACACAATAACCCGACTACGGGCAGAAGTCAGTGATCTGAAGCAGCAAATATCATCCCTGCAGCATGAACTCGAACTCAATAACAGTACTTGGAATGAGCGTTGGGAGTCGCGTAATAAGGCCCTGAAAGAACAGATGCAGAATGAATCAGAAGCGTTACGCAAGCAGAGAGATGAGTCACTTCGTCGGCAGCAGGAGTCGCAAGAGGAGGTTCAGAAGAAACAGCAGACAATCAATGATTTGCGGGAGCAAATAGCGGATTTGAACGCACAACTGAGATCCAAGAAAACGACGGAAACAGCTGCGCAACTTACCCGTCAGCACCAGGGTAATACCGCCCTTGCCCCAGGACGAGAATCCTCTCCGGCTGCGAATCGGGTACAAGGGCACTACAGCAGCCCCGTTTTCTCGCAGGATTATGGACCTGCCTCTGAGATATTTGACGTGGGTACTGAGGCATGGCATAATAATACGCCAGGGAAGCTGGCTGATTCGTCTTCTGGGGTCGATTACCAACGGTATTTGGAAGCGAGGCAACAGGTTTCCACGTTGCAAGATAAAAACACTGAACTGCAGCAGCAATGCTCTCGTTTTCGCGAAATAATTGGTGAAATGAGACAGCAGATACATGATCTAGAACAACAGAAGCAAGCCGAGGAATCGACTACAAGCGCACATCACCAACATGCTTCTCAAGGAGTTGTGCAACCGGTCCAAGAGCACCGTGCCCAGGATCCGCTGTATCCTCACTGGATTCAACAGGAACGAGATGGGCTTCAAAATACTATTCAAAGACTTCGGCGCTATATCGGGTCGCTGGAGCGTCGTGCAGATGCATCATCGAAGGCTTTAAGAAGTAGGGGAGACGATGATTTTCGAGAGGCTTTCGAATCTCTTCAGGACGAATGCAAGACCTTGCGGGGACTTCTCATGGAAGCAGAAAACGAAAACCAAAATCTCCGCCAGAGTGTGAATGCCTTGTACGAAGAGATGGGCCACCACGAGCCACCACGTGAACAAAACGACGTTGTACAGGACACCCTTGGAATAGACGAGCTTCAACAACGTCATGAGAACAACACCTCCGAAGTTGAACAGAGACTGGAGCAGACACGAGAAGAACTTAAGCGAATTGTTTCTGAAAGGGATCAGTTGCTTGACCTATCGAATAGTCTACGTGCACAAATGCGGCGCCAATCCAAGACATCACATGGGGGAGCGGCACAGAATGGTAACACACTTCGCACGAGTTATGGGATGCATGAGAGAGATACGGATGGCGGCCACGAGGCTGAAAGCACCAGCCAGAATAAGCTTAGAGCCTTGGAGAATGAACTGCAAAGCGTGGCTGCCTCCAATGAGCAGTTAAGGAAACAGTTAAAGGAATGGATTGATAAGCACAACAAAGAAGCATATAGTTCACGGAGTGAAAAACGGAATAAATGTTCTTCAGCTTCACCAAAATGGAAGCGGGCTGACGCACGTAAAGAAGGCACGGAAGGCACGGCTCCATCCACAAAGATGAAAACCACAACTAGGACACCATACGATAGCTCAGGTCATTGGAGAGAGAGGGTAGACGATTTTATTTTGCAGGGTCACCGGCCTTCCGGCCAAGACGCGCATGGCCGTGACTCTTCCTCCCGGAGAGTGATGAATTACAATTATAAAGCTCACCAATGATGATATCTAAAACCGTGCAGTGGCGGACTTCTTCTTCAAGACTTCTTCGTCAAGGACAATTTTCTTGTATTCAGTCCAGACTTTTTGCTGTTTGGGGGTGAATATCTTACTCGAGTTGACCATGCTTTCAAGAAACTCTCGCATTCTCTGACGAGTCTGGAACGAGCAGCATTCGAAAATGTCTTGTCTCTTCAAAAGCCACACTTCTCCATCTGTCTCGGCAATGATTGTAGCTTGGCTGGTACCCAGCTCCTGCGAACTCGGGTCTTCAATACACTGCACGTATGAATTCGTTGCTGCATTCGCCGTGGTCATCTGGGCTGTTAATACGTACGCCTCTCCGAACCAGTCGCGGGGGAACAGCTCGCCGAGGTACTGGATCCCATTTCCAGAGGTTGATGAGGGATTCCAGGCAGACCTTATCATTGGATTAGTCTGATCAACCTGCCGTTGCTTCCGAGTAACCGATGCGGTCGCTTTCTTATTGTTGGAGGAGGGTGGTTGTGGTTGTGACGGCGGATTAGCCTCAGGCTGGGTGGCGCTTAAGCGTCGTTGTAACTTCATTTCCGACCCAATTTGCACATTACTGAATCTTCGAGACTGTGCAGTAGATTCGCCAACTTGCTTTAATGATATATCGTCGTGGTACTGCGCCTTCGGTTTGGCTGCTTCAGCCGCGACACTCGTCACACGAGAGAGCCCATCGCTTCTAGGGAACTTTTCATTTACGTCGATCCATCCTGACATTGAGGCCCTTCGGAACATCCTTGCGGCAACATTATCTTTCTCTTTTTCTTCAGTCGGTGAATGAGTTCCTTTGGGGGGAGACGCTCTAGACCGTAATACTACACACTTTCCTGACCTCAGCATGTACAGGCCTTCGACGGGGCAGTCTTGGGACAATATCACCTCTCCGCACCTAAAGCGTCTGTGCTGGATCCGTTGAGCGAGGTTGGAAATCTCGTCATGCGACGCTGATGCCAGTAGATGGAGCTTGCTCAACCATGCTGCCTGTTCGGCTAAGATTACCTCATGGTGACATTTCATCACATAGTGGTAGTCAGCACGTCGCAGAGCCAGAAGAAGGCATGGTTCGCGAGCAACCGCTGTGACAGGCCGAAATCTGACGTCGACATAGTCTCCTTCACCACCATTGGCTTCCTCCGACCAGACACGCTGTAGTGGACCCGTCACTGTGTCCTGACCGAATCCTTCACCAGAATACACAGATCCTATGTGTATGCCAAACTTTCGCTCTGTGTCTCCGTAAACTGCTTTTTCGGCATCTTTGCCCCGAATGGGATAGGGTGATCTATCACCCAAGCTTAGCAGTATGCCTTTCAAATGTCCTGCTGTAATTCTTGGCGGAGCATCTCCTTCGGTAGCCTCGTCGTCACCTTTCAGCTTCTTTTCTTTCTTTTTCTGACGATAACGATGCACCCATTTGAGCAGAAATTTCCCAACTTTGAAGACGGCAAAGGTCTGTTTTATCTTTCTACCAGTAGTCATGTCCCTCCGGAGGTAGAAGTCAACGGACCCCTCTACGACGACATACAAGCAGTCACCCCATTCTCCCTCGTTGCAAATGGCGGATCTCTCAGGAAGTTCTGTCCAGTACAACCTCGTTACCATGCTCTGTTGGACTCGCTGAGCCTGGTTGTAGAACAGTCTTATGTTATCGGTGAGCCGCGTTAGCAGATCCACATCTCGTCTCAATATTGGAGACAGAGAATCTCGCGTAGCCTGGTCTGCTCTAACTGAGGTACCGTTGTTACGGATTTTCAAAACTGGGAAAATTTCTGAAAACCTTTGCTTCAATGAGGATGGATAGGAAGCATTCTTCGTAGGCCGAAAATTGCCAGGATCGTAGACCGGACCATCGCTAAAACAGTACGGCTGCATGAGAGTCTTTCCTTTTGTACCGCGGTATGCGCGAGTACTAGTTTGACCTTCTTCTCCAACTGTGTCGTGTTGTTCACTGGGCTCCAATCCCGCGCGATACTCCTTTACGACATGACCCTTGCGACCAGCTGTAGTGTCACCGTGACCTACGGCTGCACCTTTAACTACAGTACGGTCGCTTGTGGTCCCCACCTCGCTTTGGAATAGAGACTTCCAGATGGAATAGGCGTTGGCAGCGGCGTCTTGAGCATGATTGACAAACGCGTTTTGATCCAGGAAATCCACTAATTCAGGTTCTCGTGGAGCATTATCCTGATCCTCTGCACTCAAGCGCATCATCATTGCTTTATGATCCTCTAAGGCGTCTTCATACTTATCGTACGCATCCTTAACAAGGCAATCACGTAGAAGCATTCCCATCTGCCTATTCCCCCATATCTGTACATATTCTGCATTTTGTGCTTTTGCCTCAGGGTTCACAGTCGTTGATAACGTTCGAGACGTCCCATCTCCCTCAAACGAAAAATCTGATAACCGGTCTGCGAGATTACCCCGAGCCATGATCCGACGGCGTGCTGCTTCAAGCAGTTCCGTCTTGTGTTGTTCATTTTGTTGCTTTCTTTTTTTCCGCCGTTCGGTTTCTTCCTCTTCCATTGCGGGATTCAAAATCTTGTTGGCTTCGAGGTAGTCACGCGAAGCCTCTGAAAATTGTGAATTGCGACGGCGAACCAGCCCTCTTATCCGCAAAAACACAGCCAATGCTGCAGCAGACGTTCTCTCTTTCATTTCATATTCCTCCATTTCTTCGGGATCTGCTTTCGATCCCATAAATGACATTGTTTGCCTCAAAGCGGTAACGTCCCTGTACTGGATATCGATTGCTCGGGTCAAGCTTTCAATTGCGATGTCTAGCTTTCTCTGTCGCTGCGTGTATATAAAACGCACACGCGTGAATGGGCGTAATATTTGGTAATTAATTGCCAGCAACGTACCGCCTCAACAATGCCACCGTTAAACAAGGTAAAACTACTCTTTGGTTCTAAGATGGCAGCGTACGAGTAGTCTGCCCGGGCTTCTTCTAAATACCCAAGTCGATCATATACATATCCCCTGTTAAAGGCGGACTTAAAATCTTTCGGCTTTAGGTGAAGAGCCTTGGTATACAGACTGCAGTATGATACATTGGTAGTTTTAATACACAGAACGGATACGCTGCACCTGTTGGCATACCTTAGGGCGGCTTTTAGCTTTCCTTGGCTTCTTGCTTGAAATGCTCTTAGAAAATAGTTGTCTGGATTACGAACTCCCTTGCTCATTTGGAACGAATTCACACGCAATGGTCTCAATTCCACCGAGTAATCAAACAAGGGTTCCATGTCTTTGATTTGCTCATGTTCATGGATTGTGGCTTCCGTGAGCACAACTGGGAGCGCATTAGACGCGCGGTATTCGAGTTCTTCCAGCTCTAAATTGGAGCGAAACTTCTTCTTGTTTGGGGTAGGCGTTGTTCGAGGAGTGGATCCCGATGCTGAGGTGGGGGAGAAGTACGAACGTTGGCCCGTGGTCATCTGTGATCCCATGAAGCTAACTTTCTTCGTCGGACCAGAATTGTCCCCCTCGTTCGCAGATCTACTGAAGCCATTGTTTTGCGCCGGAGTGTTGTCATCTTGGGGGTTCTGCTTGGATAATTGTAACGGAGGAACTGGCGTCTTGCGCTTTCCGCTTCCAGGCCAGTTCGACTGGTTACTCGTGCGCGTAAACGCTTTCTTCGGCGAATCGGTCCGATTCGAGCCATAATCGGCCTTGGCTGAATTCGTTGATTCTCCCACTGGCATCTCTCTACTCCTCTCCGAGGAAGGATTATAAAAGCCTAATGGTGCTGCGACGATTTCCGTTAAGCCTCACCCAGCGGCTGGAACCCAGGCTTTCCTTGCCCTTATTTGCTATTCAGAGACAAACCCGGATGTCAACCAATCCGCTGAACACGTTAGATGCAGGAGCGGATGGGAAAAAGCTCTATGGAAACTAAATGCAGCATGATAAACAGCCGTAAGTTTTCAGTGTCATGAGACCGGCTCTCGTTTCCTACTTGGCTTCAGCGTATAATGGAAAAATTTGGCGCCAAATACTATCTACAACGTTTCGATGGCCAAATGTAGAGTCTGTAGCTACAGTATCTGGTAGATTACCAGTGGCAGTGGTAGAGCACCAGCTTTGGCGCGCGGTCGCATACACTGTACTGAATGCGACCAAGAATTTGGGCGACGAGGGTCCGGCAAACACGGAGGAATTATTCGAGATTGAGCCATTCGTGAAATACATACAGGACGACGATGAAATGGACGTCGAATGGAAAGGGTATTCAAGTCGAAACAACACCATCAAACTTTGCTCAAAGCTTCAAATAGGTCAGCAGTTCGAATTGCTGCGCCGTGAAGTTCTGGACCTGGACGAAGGCCCCCTCGAAAAAGGCGTAAATGAAGCTATCGAGGGACAAAACTTTTGCTTCTCTGTTTCTCTTTAGTCCAAAACATACTGATATGCTATATACAGTATTCATCCCATACCTTTACATGTATTTTTGATCAATTGTTTCCGCACTTCAACAAAAAAAGGGTGTTACTTTTATAAATGAACGACTGTATACAGATCTCATCTCATTGAACAGTTGTTGTTGACCATTGCAAGAAGGAAGATGTTGAGCACAGCGTTAAGGAATGCGGCTTCGGTCAGACGCATTGGGTCCTTCATTAGACCTCGACGAGCATGGACTGCTCTTTCCACATACCACAACACATGGTGCATGCACAATCCATCATGGACAAGTGCGTCACTGGGTAAGTAAATAATGTATTCTATTATGGGCTGTATAGTAAATGCACGGCATATGACTCTACATACATACACGTTTGACGCAGGAATGAATTACGGTGGCTGGTTCATACGAGGGATTCAACCCCGGGCTGAAGTCTCTACCGAGGCCAGAAGCGAAACATTCGATCAGCGTGGCGATTTACTAATTTGTAGGTTGATTTGGCCGTTTGAATGCTTACTTTCCACGTTGCGGTTTATGGGCATCACCGTTTCTCCTTGCAGACTACGATGAGGAAAGCGTCAGGAATCTACGCTCCAAACTGGAAACCTTGATAGATAGCCGCAGAAAGGCTGTGAAGAAATACCAGGAGAATGGTACACCTTACCAGTTTAGGGAACCCAACATTACAAAGAATTACGGGGAAAGCACTACCCGTTGGATGATAATTAATGGTAGATTCGTGGATAAGACCGCCGCATACACTCGTGCGCTTGACACTGATTTTAATGAAGGTGTGCGGACACGTGTAGCGTCCTGGGCAAGACGTTTGGGGAAAACTACGTGGTTACTTTTTTTAAGAGACAGCATTGGCGTGCCTTCATCGATGGAAGTCGAGGATGAAAAGCTGATGAGCGATTTTTATGAGCATCTTGCAGGAACCGACAAAGGAATGCATTTTCTGAGTTCACCCTTACGACCTGTGGTATTTTTGGACTTTGTTAAATGCTCCTATACTAAGGGACTCCAAGAGAACATTATCAACCAACTAAAGGATCTTGGATTAGAAGTTCGGGGCTGTGATGATTCTGTTCCACCCCAGGCGGTACTTGATTCCGGGGTTCGAATGCTGAGGAAGTTGTACAAGGAGGCAAGGAGGAGGCTGGATACAGAAAAGCTGTTCCATCAGAATGGAAAGTCCTTAGTGGACGATCGTCCGCTAATATTGGTTGATGAATATGATAGACCCTGGAGACAACTGCAGAACGCCCGTTTTAGCAAGTTATATACCCAGAAAGAGGAAGAAGAGCGTCTGGAGGACATACGGAAATACGGAGGCCTTGTCAGAAGCGTAATAGAAATCTGTGATGTGTTGAAGGCGCTAATCCGTGACGACCTGTATGGAATAGCATTGGTTACACTTATCAGGTTGGGTGGTACCGGCCTCTCAAAGCTCGATACCACAACCGACCTTGGTATCTGGGAGGAACATCACGACCTCTTCGGTATATCGGAAGAGGATCTCAAGCATATTTTGGAAAACGCCCCAGCAAATGCCCCGTTGACATGGGACAAAACTCTCTCGTGGGCTAGAAACCTTAAAATAGTCGATCAGAACAAACACACGGAAGAGGAACAACAACAAGTGTTTCTGGATTATCTAAAGGACGAGATCAATGGGTTTGTAACGGGGTTTATGGATAGAAAGGAGGGAAAGGAGATCAAGTCGTTATCACCTTTGTATAGCCCTCGGGATGCATTGGCGGTCATTCAAAACATCATCGAGGATAAAAGGAACCCTCCCCAACGACATTGGCTGTTAGGTGCCAAGGACGCCTTCTCTGAACTCATCGCTTCATCTGGCAAGTACGATGATGCTGTGCTGGCTCTAGTTGGCGGCCCCGTGCCGATGTCCGACATCCTAACCTTCCAAAACATGTCGACCAAGCTGAATGAGAGGTCCGACATGCGCGTACTCTTCTACAACCTGGGGTTGTTAAGAGTTGACAGAGTCACTGCCGATGGTCGAGTTTTCTTGCAGCCGGTAGTTTCACTACATAGTAAGGATATAGTGGATATACTTGTGGGGGCGTACAAAAAAATCCACATATTAGAGGACGCCGAGGTGGAAGAGTATTATCAGAATCCCAGGACACTAGTCCATGCTGTGGAAAGAAACCTTGCACTAGTGGGAAGAGGAATTCAAGCAACACATGGAAAAATACCTTTCGATGCTTTAGACGAAAAGTCCGTACAACACCGTGTACATGACATCTTCCTTCATCAGTTTCATCATGGAAGGATGAGAATTGCGCGGGAATATCACATTGGTAAAAAAGAAGGGTATATGGATTTCTTTCTTGCAATCAAGGAAGCGGCAAGAAAAGGAGAGGCTGAACAGATGGCCCCCTTGCTGAATGCAGAGTGGCGTAAAGAGCCGAGTAATAAACTTCCCCCGAAATGGAAACGTCCTCGTGGACCCATTGTGGAAATCAAAATTGTTCGAAATAAGGGACAAGCTTCTGTAGATGCAGCCCACCGAGAGGCCATGCTGAACGCCTTACGACAGGTATGGAGCTATCGTCACTGGAAAAACTACGATCCTCAACAAGTTTGGCTGATCGGAATAATTTGTTCGTGGGGAGAGGACGGCTCATTAATTGTGAAGTCTTGCGGAGGGGAGTTTGTCGGTAGGAAAGACA
Source organism: Halocafeteria seosinensis (assembly GCA_001687465.1). Taxonomy (NCBI): domain Eukaryota; class Bigyra; order Bicosoecida; genus Halocafeteria; species Halocafeteria seosinensis. Next base: position 113,953 of record LVLI01000020.1, on the reverse strand, counting down.
AGGTTCGTGACAGGCGGAAGCGACAACCAATCGAAATTCTCAAGGAGGTACTTGTCGATGAAGATCTTGATAAAAAAGGTACTACAAGTTTGGAACCAACATGGGAAGAAATTACTGTTTTACGTGATGGGAGAGTCTCCAAATAGCCTCCACACCAGTAAGACACTTGAAGAATGTCACTGTGTGAAAACACGTTTTCATTTATCGAGGCTGTTTATGAACAGTTGAATAAATGAAAACATGTGATGGATGATGTATTAGGTGTATATCTTGATTGTCTATGTCCTATACACCAGTGTTGATTTCATGGGGATCCCTGAATGTTATAAACAGCCCTTCATTGTTGATCTCTTGTCTTACTGGTGTGGAGGCTTTTTGGAGACTCTCCCATCAGGTTGTTACAATGCGGTTCAGAAATGGTGTTGTGTATTACACGAAGTGGCCTAAGTGTGGAAATACAATTTCACCCGTGGGAAAACACAGGAGCAGAATTCATCATGCTGCAAACACAATTCTCATCCATATCTCACGTTCATATTACACCCCCGAATAGCTAAGCGCACTATCAATCTACTACGCCCACGATAATGAATGTATTGTCAGTGGATATTATGTTATGGGCATCCGAATATCCCCACAAAAGCGTGCACCTTGTCGCAAAAAAGGAGGGTCGGAAAAAGCTCCAAATACACACGCTTAACGTCGATATTCCCTGGATCTTTTGTGGGCCCTACCGTGCCTAGAGAATGTACTTACCAGTCGGACCTCGAAAACGTGGCCTGCGATAGTATTCCGGTCAGTGAGAGCCTTTGAAATCCGGCGATATTTTTACCCCAGCTGCAAGTTCCCAGACAAGCGCCCGCAAAAGCGCGCACACTCTTTGGATACACCATATAGTGCTGTCGAGCCATAAATGTGGACTGTTTTCCGACTAATCACATTAAAATTAAACAATGCATCATATCATCTTATCCTCGTTGAGATCAATACCTCCTATATTGGTCAATAGGTCCTCCAAAGTGGGCAGCCAAAAGCGGACACACACGAGCAAAAGCGCACCAACCCACCCTCAAAAGCGTGCGTTTCAGCTTCACAAATGCAGAAATCCGCAAAAGGGCGCACCTTCTTTGGCAAGCTCTTATTTCACCATTCCTGCTCGGAATTGTATATTTCTTGTTTTGAATGATAGTAAAACAGTAAACGTGCTATATTGACTATATCTCTCTTCTTCAATGCAGCCGAAAGCGACGGAATATGCCAACAAAGTCACCCGCCAAAGCGCACCCAGCTCAGGAAAATCGCCCCATGTTGTTCGTGGCTATATCTCGATATTGGATGGACGTATCCAGATTCCAAGAGTAGGTTTGGAATCCTTGTTAAAATGGGGTTCAGAAATGATGGCGCATGTTACATGAAGTGCCCTAGGGATTTACCCGTGGGTAAAATATATTTTTGCCGATCTGGGCGATTTGTCCCGCGCACCTACTTCTGGTGGAAGCAAGTGCGTGACTCCTACAGGTGGGAAGAGGACGCCATCGTTTGGCCGAAATTCTACTTCGTGGTGCCTGAGTATCAGTCCACGTTTATGCCGCGCCAACCTACCTACTCAAAGGATGACACAAGCAGGAGTAAAGAGGAGGAACTGTTGTTCAAGATACCGGTAGAATTCTACGTCATTGTGATCCGGAAGGGTAAGTACATACATTGTATATGCGCTTCTCAGCCGACCAGATCTTGAATCAATGCCGATGATGCAATACAGGGAAAGTTGGAGCAGTCCTAACCAGACCGTTTTCAGCGTCAAGATTTGTTTGAGGGTTTGTCCCGCAAGCCTTGAGGGCTTAAGGCCTGAGACCGTTTGAAATCCGATCTTCACAGAGGGAGATTCGGTAGACTTGGGTGCTGTCCGATTGGTAGTCTATACGGCGGACTCTTGAATTAGCCGCATACACGAAATACAGACAATCCAAGCATATGTGCGTGTAGAAGAAATCAAATGCTGTGTGCATATATGGTCAGATCGCTCATACCAATCATCATGAATCATCACACTTGTTAACAAACCTGAAGCGGCAGGCGCTCTCTCCAGACACGCGTTTGAAACAGACTTTCCGATGTTTGTAGTCATGTGTGAGTAAACAATTGAACCATGCGTGTATGTATGGTCAGATCACTCATACCAATCATCACACTTACCCTAACAAACCTGAAGCGGTTAGTTAGTAATATTGGCCGATGCGCTACACTATACTACATGTCTAGGCGCCTAACCGTGTTGAGCCCTAACCTTTCGCTTTCCCAGGTTTATTCCCTCCGCAGGCTGCTGCGGCAGTGCTGTCTCGCTGCAGCTCAGCCCCGGGCCAGCGATCCGGGCTTGAAGCCCGTCCCGGGCCGTCCGGCCGCCGGCGGGTGTCAACTTGTCAACACTGTCAACCGGGTCCGGCGTTCCTCGGGCAGGCTGGGACAAATCTCCCTAGTGTAATCAGGGAGACTGGGGAGTCTCCCCACTGGCCATTTGGGGTGATGTACGAAAAATTGTTATATATCCATTATGAGCATTTGTCATTAATCTATTGCCATCTCACATTACTTAATACATTATTTTAAGGCTGTATGCACCTTTATTTGGGCCTGTATTATCTCGTAAGTGGCACAGGGAACATGCCTGCTACCCGCGCCAGCGCCGGTCGCTCCAAGGGCCAAAAGCGTGGCCGCCATAGCAGTGATACAGATACTGAGCAACATGCTACGTAACAGTAAGATTATCTTGATGAATTTGGGGATATTATTGAAGCAGAGGAAAGGAAGACAAATGCTGATTCCGACCGCTGTAGCGACGGAAGACGTGGAGGAACTCAAACATATACTCAGCAGTCTGTTCGACTTATGGAAGGTGATGAGGGCCAAGGTCTGGTTCGACATGAAACCACTGGTGTTACATTGAAGGAAACACAAGGAAGGAGTATGTGTCCGCGGCGTCGACAATTTCAATAGGGCATCAGGAATCCAGGATTCGCTGAGCTAGCTAGACGACTCCTCAAGAAGTTCGAAACATATGTGGATCCAGCCATAGAGGTCTTGCCCAGACAGAAAAAATGCTTTGTACTGCTGAAGAAAATTGATTATGAAGAATGTGGCTCTGAATGCGATGTCAGTAAAATCGTCTGGACCACTTTTGTTTACGACGAGGAACTGAAGCCTCCACCGCGATTTACCACCAAAGAACAAACGAAAGATCATTGGACCAAACAGCTAGAAACAGGCAAAAAGGAGCATAACATGGAAGGAAAGAGCCTAGAACAAGTGATGTTGAGATACAGTGTCTCACTATAGGAGTGAGCAACGCCACAAGGTCAAGAACCGAACGGAAGATCCGCAGGCTTCTCTACGATAAAATGAGCTTACTGATGGTCTTGTAAAATCCGTAACAAATTATGAGATGATACATGACATGGTGTGCGATTTTCATAAGAGGTTGCTGTCTCCCGGTCGACATTCTGCGAGTGTGGAAAGTGCGGAAATTCCAGAAGGCCACGAGTAAGATGTTTAATGACTCTATCCTCCGAAAATGTTCAATTTTACACAATTTTTGTTATCTAGAGTTTATATGAGGTGTTTACATGGGCCATAAAACCATAAAATAGTACATTTTGGTCCGAGAACCGAAATTTCCCCTTGCACACCCAAGAAATCTGTGAAAACCCCGGGCCGGATCTCCCCAGACCCCGATTGGGGAGACGAAAAGTGGGGAGATTTGTCCCAGCCTGCATGGAATGAATATTTCGGGTTTGTAGTACACCATTCATATGCATTCCTACTCTAGTTGTGCTAACTGTAATCTGATAGATTATCACGCAAAACACAAGAAAAATGGCCCTTTTCGGTCAAAGTGGTGGTGGAGGAGGAGGTCTATTTGGGCAACAACAGAACCAAAACACTAGTGGTGGCTTATTTGGACAGCAACAGAATCAAAATAGTGGTTCTACCGGTGGTGGAGGCTTATTCGGACAGCAGCAAAGCCAAAGTAGTGGCGGTGGTGGAGCATTTGGACAAAGTAGTCTTTTCGGTCAAAGCACGGCTAGCACGCCACAACAAGGGGGAAGCAACCTTTTTGGAGCCAGTGGTGCCAGTAGTCAACAAGGAGCCTCGGGAATATTTGGCGGCGCTGGTGTAGGAGGAGGAGGAGGAGGACTTTTTGGAAGCAGCAGTGGCACGGCTAGTGGACAACAAAGCTCCCTGTTTGGCGGCGGAGGAGGAGGAGGTGGCGCAGGATTATTTGGGGGTGGCGCTGGTGCCTCAACAACCAGCACAAGTTTGCAAACGAGTGGATTGGGGGGTATAGGGGGAWCCAGCAGTGGTACTACTGCTGCAAATACAGGGCTCTTTGGAGGAGGAGGGGGTGGTGGTGGTTTATTTGGAGGCGGTGGTACCACMACCAACACCAGCTCAGCAGGAGGGGGAGGCCTTTTTGGTGGCGGCAGTAGTACCACCTCTGGAATGCAAACTAGTCAACCTCTCGGAGGGGGAGGTGGTGGTCTCTTCGGTGGCGGTAGCACGGCCACATCTGGAGTGCAAACCAGTCAACCGCTTGGAGGTGGTGGCGGCCTTTTCGGGGGTGGCAGCAGTGCCACATCTGGAGCGCAAACAAGTCAGCCTCTCGGAGGAGGTGGCGGTGGTCTTTTCGGCGGCGGCAGCAATGCTACCTCTGGGGTGCAAACGAGTCAACCTCTCGGAGGAGCTGGTGCTGGTCTTTTTGGTGGTGGTAGTAGCGGGCCGTCTGGGCAGCAAACTAGTCAATCTCTTGGAGGGGGAGGGCTGTTTGGAACTAGCACCAGCAGCACCAGCTCTGGGCAACAATCTGGCCAAACGCTTGGGGCAGGAAATAGCTTGTTTGGAGGTGCTGCTCCGACCACGATGAGCAGTACCCAACAGAGCAGTGGCTCCGGAGGCAGCAGTCTTTTCGGTAATACCAACACAGGGATAGGTGGTGCTGCAAACGCCTCTACTCAATCAGGACTCAGCTCGAGTTCACTGCAAAAGAGGACAGCGGATTCACAAGACTTCTTTCCTAGTAACGACAGTACAGCTCAGCCGAAGAAAAACATCCTAAGCACGTCGGAGCCAGCAAAGACATCAGGCACCACAAGCACAACCAGCGTTACTCAAAGCGGGAACGCAAATGTCTTTCCGCCAAGCCAGGGGCAAGCGGCTGGGCAGCCACGGCCCTTGGAGCCTTCAACTGAAGAAATCGATGACAAGACCCTAGATAAGCTGTTCCGTGAGTGGAAGAAGCAACTGGACAAGCAACGAGGTGATTTTGACGAGAAAGGAAAGCACATTGCTGAGTGGGACTCTCAGCTGAAAGGGTATCATTCCTCGTTGTCTACGCTAGCCGAACAGTATTTTGATTTAGAAAGAGGCTGTAATGATATTGGGAAGCAAGTCGAAGCTGTGGAACATCAACAAGACAACATAATCACAGAGTTAGGCCACCTAGAGGCAAAGGTTGACGACATCTTAAAGGCTGATGACGAAGTGGAAGAAGGAAGCACTCAAGCCGATCGCGAAAGGGAAGACTACTATGAGCTCGCTCAAAACGTAGAAAACGAACTGATGGAGTTGCAAACATGTCTTAGGAACCTCGTCGATCAGGCAAATGATGTTTATGCTGGCAAGGAGGAAAACTCTGTAAGTTGAATTGCTTGAGTATTGCATAGTGAAAGCCTTCGATATCGCGTATTTCTGTTTAATTTTGGCCTATGCAGTTGGATGATATTCGGAGAACATTGGACGCACATATGCATAGCATGAAGTGGATAGATCAGACTGCTCACCATTTGCAAAGTCAAGCGAAGACAGTAGAGAGACAGATCAGTGCCGAAGCGGAGAAGATGAAGCACCAAAACAGATAACTTAACAATCAACACTCCTTTTATTTTAGCGGCTTCGTGATGTGTTTATTCATTCTCATTTTTGGTTCGCTTAGCCGGTGGCGGTGGCGCCGGCCCTACAACAGTGGACTGATTCTCAACTTTGCTAGACTGAGTGGCTTCCTGTTGCTGTTGCTGCTGCGCAGCCAGACGTTTTGCTTCTTGCAAGGCCTGAGCAGACATGATCTTACCGTCCCAAACAACCTTGGATTGAGAGCTTCCTTCCTCTTGAGGGACCCGCGCCCTCGCCTTGGCAGTCTCCTCTCCAAAAATATCTGAACGTCTGGCGGCTAGTCGTTGTAAATTCTCAGCAACATCCTCACCACCAAGGTAGTTCGTCGTTTTATGCTTTTCGAGAGCTCTCTGCGTTTCCTCTCGGTATTTCGGGTCCATAAACTCGATCCGCATGTTTTCGTTCAGGTTATCCACAGGAATTTCCCTTCCTGTTTGAGGATGCACGATAGTCGGAGCATTTGGCCGATTTTGAGCAACTTTAGGCTGATAACTCTCTTCTGGGACAACATTAAGCTTCTCATCATCATCCTCCACAGGTTTCATTTCTGTATCGTGTTCAGATTCATCACTGTCCGTGTCCATTCCGTCATCATCATCCTTCTGGGGAGCAGCAGCTGCTGGTTTGGCAGAGATGTCGGGCTGATGCTGTCGAGGTGCAGGCTGCGACGAGGGGGCAGGGAGTCCTTCGTCATCGTCATTAAAGTTAATTGTGTCTACTACCACAAAGTCATGCCAATCGATATCTGCCATTGCCAACTGTTCCCCCTCCGTTTCTGCACGTTCCGCAGCTTTTCTTTGTTCTTCCACGCGCTTATGCTCTGCCCTCCACACGCTCTTTTCAAAGACACTGAACTTGTGTTCTGCCATGTGAGCGACCTTGTCGCGTAAATCTTTCGGTCCTTTGACCATGCTTGAGTATTTTTCAACCAGCGAAGTGAAAAAGGGGAAGAGTTGGTTATTTGGTCTGAGGAAGTCAAACTCCTGGTTTCCTTCCTCCTTTGAGGATAATTCCGTCAGAAATGATCTTCCAGAGACCGCAGTGTATTGAGCAGTCAGTTTAATTGTCTCCAATTTCGCAGGTGATATTCCTGGAGGGGGATCCAACATAAACTGGAACGACGGCGGTGCTTCCGGCGCTTCGCTTCCTCCGGGTATTTTCTTTTTCGCTTCCAAATAGGGGGTTATCAATGCTACTTTCGAGGATAATTTCTTCGTGTCCCCCGCAGAGGACTGTGTCTCTGTAGCGTCTGCTTTCTGTTCAGTGGCCGATTCGGCTTCCTGTTTGCTGGTTGTTTCGGGTTGCTGCTGCTGCTGTGGCTGCTTCCCCTGTCTGTAGAGCTCCACTTGCTGTACATAGTACGCATGGTACGGATCTGATTCTTTTAAAAAATTGAACTTTGTATTCCCCTGCTGCTTTTCTGCAATTTTTTGCTCGAATTCAGCTCCATTACGGGCGACGAATTCAGCTGTTTTATCCACAATGGCACGTATTTCAGGGGGAGGGCGAATGACCCCCACATCGTCTTCGCCATTCTGAGTGCCCATGGTATCTTCCTATTGTGTTACAGCGCCATTAAGATGGGCAAATCAACCACATGAAGGGCTCTTGCGCGGCGAATAAGTCGAAGGAAACATTGCCGTGTCAAATGTCAACAGATTCTGAAAAGAAGTGATACGCACCACTCGCCGCGGGCGTCAAAAACCTGTTCCTGGAAGTGCGGTGGATGACTCACTGAAATTGAAATTGAAATCGAATGTTATTCCGACATTCCTTCTGGGCTTTCAAGGTTTTGTGGGTTCTGCTAATTACCAGTGTAGGTTGGTGAGATTCCATTCACGTAGAATCTGCAAACACACGTTGCCTAACCCTTGCATCAATGAGTTAAAACATTAACTCCAATACATGTTTGCGGTATTTTTTTTTCATTACTTTTTCCTTTTCTGTTCACACTGTGACAGGATGAATCAAAAGTGTAGAACCCGAAAGTTGTATTGCTCTGCTGCTGGGAAGTTGCTTGCGACCAACCGTGCGACACGGAAAACGCGCATCGCTTCCCAGTTTTAGAAAATACGCCCAGCTAACCACTTGCCACTACTACAATCGGCTCAATTCGTTTGTTTGATCTCATCGAAGTCGAACACTTGGGCATCTGTGCAGCTAACTCGCTAGAACACGGAAGACACCAAGTGCAGAGAGTCGTTGAACTGCTCTGCGAGGAAGTCGTTTATGTACAAGAGTGCCTCACACTCTTTGCGTGCGATACGATGGCTGAGACTTATCACTGGTGATAATTCCGTTGTAGTAAGCTCAGTTCTGGGGAAAGCGCCGTGGAAACTGGCCAGCAAAGGAGCTGGGTTGCTTGCTTGATTGCCGTTGGCGCACACCGTGATCTTCCACAATGTCCGTGAACCGGAAGCAGAACGATAAGCCCCCCAAAACCACCGGGGAAGACGAGAATACTTTAATGGCACCGAAACAGCAGCGACGCAGTCCTCGCCCTCGACAGGATAATGAAAGACAGGATCAACAACAGAAAACTGCGCTGTCTTCGAGCGCATCGAGCTTGCCTGAGATCCATCAAGCAGCGAAAGGGCAGCAAAAGCACTCAACACAACGCTCAGGTAGCGCCATGCTTCCTTCGGAACGGCGACATGCTACTCAACGAGAAAGCACGTCTCGAGTCAGGACTCAGCGCAATAGCACCGGTCGCAACTCTGAGGAGGATGTGATGCGCAAGTTGGATGAATTGCGTACTGGCAATGTGGGAATGGTCCCACAAAAGTCTTTGAACCCCACAGATATGACTCGAACAAATGTGCGCACTTTGATGGTAAGTTTTTCTGAGCTCCCACGAGCACTGAAAGGCTACCGACGTCATTGTCACTTGTTTATGCAGAACCGGAATGACAGTAAAAACTCTGCTGATGAGTTAGTTAAGACACTACAAGAGAATGTATATAAGACCCTTAACAAGAAGCGACATGAATTTGATGAAGAGCGCTTTCAGCTACAGCGGCAACGCGAAAAGGCCCAACAGTTAGAATTGAAACTTCGCGACCTCGTTTGCGATGGAGCAGCATTAGGATTGGACCCTGATAAATACATCGACGACCTTCAGCGTCAAGCAGCAGAGGAAATGAAAGGTGCAAGCTCATCTAAGGATGAAGATCCTCCCTCTGGAGATAGTAGTCGCTACAACGCCGACAGTGAAGAACCTGGGTCACAGCAAAAGACCGCAGAAGTCAGTAAGAAGGGACGCAAAGAAAAGCGGGTTAATCCCGAAAGAGTAGGTATGACGAGAAAAAAAATGCGGCCCGTTAAAGGGATATCTGCTAAACCAGTTTTCGGTAACCATGCGGTACGTACTCTTGCACTTTGAATAACGTGTTCGCCACGTGGACCGCATATATTCTTTCCGGTTTCCCGCAGACCCTTGATAAGAAACGGGAGCAGTACGAACAATTGAGGAAAAAGGTCGAAAAAGAAAGGCAAAAACGCTCAACTTATGAGCATATGGAAGCAAGGATAAACAAGGAAGTCGTGAATGCGCAGAAGCGATTCCAAGAACTGGAGGAAGAATCATTGAGAGTGAAGACTCACTTAAGCGAATTGGACAATAAGCAAGTGATATCGAAGGAAGCTTTAGGGAAATCGCGCGCTCGGCTAAGTGAGCTAAAGAAACGATCCAAAGAAGAAATTAAGCTGTGGGAGCATGAAGTGAAACTCAAACAAGATTGGCTTCGCGAGAAGGAAGCATTTGATACCTTCGTCGAACGCCAGGTAGAGCGAGCAAAGGAGTTAGAAGAGGAGGAAGAACGCGAACGTCAGCGGAAAGAGGAAGAAAAGAGGATGCGAAAGGAGATTGAGAAGATTCGCCAGGCAGAAGCTATGGATAGAAAAGAGGGAGAGCGCACTCAACAGCAGGAAGAGCATATTCGATTTGAGCGTTGTTTCCAGAGGCTAGGACTTATTCCTCCCACGGGGGAAGGAGGAGATCAAGGTACTCCTTCGCGACAGGAGTCAGTTAAAGGATCGATGTCGCCAACTTCCACAGCGTCTTCCGCCAGTGCTCCGACCAGTAAAGAAAATGAGCCCATGACTGTCCAAAGTGTCCTGAATCTGTGCAAGCGACAGGACGACGCAAGGAAGGACTTGCTTAGAAAATGCGAAGACGAGGAAACGAACGTTTCGGAACTAGCTCAAGAACTAAAGACGGTGGAAAAGTACTTGCATCAGGTAAAAGTAGAGAAAGAAGAACGCTTGACTAACAGGTACCTCAACATTTTGGAGCAGGAGTTAGGAAACGAGCACAAAGCTATAGACCATCAAAAAGCAGAACTTGAATATCTTTACGATACCGTGCAGCCTGTTCGAATAGGCTTGCAAGGAGTTATTTCGAGATTGGTACCGGATTGGTCGGGTCCATCTTATGAGCTTGAAGAACGTTCGAAGTCGCAACTGTACTCATCTGTAGAAAATTCGTCGGCAACGAGAACGTCACCTGCCGCCTCCCAACAACGTGAATCAGGGCATTTTACCTTTGAAGATGTCTTTGAAATCGGGGAGGGAAGTGAACAAGACAATGAAGAAGAATCTGAAAGTCCACCGCGCATATCTGTAAAACTCTTAGATCCACGAGAGATCAGAGAGGTGGCGACTACGCTGCAAGGCAAACTGCAGGTGGTTATGGATGATGTGAGGAGGATGCAAGCGATGCACGATCCAGAAGAGAGCACGAAGCTAGGTCTGGATATCGGTAATCAAAAACAAGAAGGTCAGGCAGGTGACACATCTGCAGAGTTGATGACAGGAGTGCCGCAGACCCCAACAGGATCAGGATCAAAGTCGCAAGCAAAAGGGGCTGGGGCTATGTTTGCGATGCAGACGCATATATCCCAGAATTTCCAGATGAGCCCATACAATCCTCGCATCCCGACAAGTAAAGATGAAGAGTCTGATAGGAAGGAGGGAGGTAAGAGCGCTACGCGATCAAAATGCTATGAATAACTGTGCGTAGTAGATTTACTTCATTTGTATACAGAAGCACAAGAAGAAGAAAGCGAAGAGGAAGACACAGACAATGTATTAGACCGAGGATCTGTAAAGAAAATGAGCGTTAGCATACTCCGGACTGCTCCAAAGGAAGAAAACGACGAGAATTAAGTGCTCCCAGGTTGTAGTAAAGACGGCTTCTTGGTGTAGATAAAGTTATCTATAAGCTCCCAAAATTTCCCCGCCGTCACGGCATCTAAATGCCTACGCGATCTTGAGACCTGCCGTGTAAGTATTGAATACACAAAGTATACGTATAGCGTAGAAGCGGGCGAAATCTATCGCGCGCGATGCACTTACCGGTAGTGGAACTACATTCCATTTCTTGATATTGGGGTGCACTTCACAGTTATCGTAGTGTACGTGAAAGCCATAGCTGCGACTAAAAATTTCCGCAGGCCCAACTGTCGGTCCCTCTTTTTGACCCCATTTCCACCCCTTAAACTGCCATTCCGGTCCGTGGGCGAATATAGCGACAACCTTGTTCCTGCATCATTCGATGTGCCTAGCTTATATTCAATCTCCACTCGGACGTAAACCCACTACATACCAGTCAGAGGAACCAAGCTTGTCTGCATTGTCTACCACCCGGTATAGCATCTCGACTCCACGATTGTCTTCTCGGCGTATGGTAATATAAGCCGGTTTCGCTCCCGTCCCGGCGCTCTGTCTTGCCTCGTCAGGGGGAATAAACCTGTTAGAAAGAGCGTGGCGGACTTAAGGTCAATAATGCCTCTGATTCTATGAGCCAACGTTTCTAGAACTTACTTCCCCTCCACCAACAAAGGTCGGATATTGTATAAGTTGATCAGAGATGTCAGGGAGTTTGGGACAATAATCATAGGTGTTCCACCTTTACCAATCAGATATTGCCGTCTTTCGCGAGCTCGTATTTCTGCAGACACTGTCCCCCGTTTGTTTTCACTAGTTCTAGAAAACTTTTCGAATGCAATATCCCGGAGGTCTTTGCCCGTGTGCGCCTGGAGCACCGAGTGCCTCGTACGAAACACAGTCTCATACTGTATAGCCTCATTAATGCTCTTAGGACACCATGGGGGAAGAAATCGCGAAACCTCATCTTCTGGACTTTTCCCATCGTGCTGACTTGTCGAGGTCCTTTGATTTTTTCGGCCGTCTCCTGGTTCAGTGGACGCTTCAGAACGGCGTTTGGATCCAGTTGCTCCTTGGGCATTGGCTGCCGATGACGAAGACCGACTGGACTCAGGTGCTGACCCATCTTGTCCTTGGTCATTCTCTTGCTCTTCAGGAACGAAATCGAGGTCAATATGCTTATCCGCCGTGTCATTTCCGACCAAATAATCCAGGACAACTTGCTTATCCGTGACCAACACAAAGCCTCCGGCTTCTCTCTTTTGCGTTTCGCTTTTGTATGTCATAAATGGTTCATTTTGGTACTCGTACTGAAGCCATAACGCCCCTAGAGTGTAATACTGGCGCCCATTTTCATCCCGAAACGGTGTTTTCAGCTGTTTAGGGTACGTATGCTGACCATCTAGCACCAGATATGGGCCCTCCTCCTGCACGGGACGACCCTTTACGATGCATTCACGCAGTTTATTCAGAGCCTCCATTATGTTAATATACTATTTATTACACTGGGGATGTTATGTCCTATCTAACATACATATATGCACCACCCCCAGAAAAAAAAGTGGGGGAAAATTGAACAATCCACTGCTGGAATGGCGAGTTTCCCATTTCAAGTTGCCATGATGGCATCCACCTTGTCACAGGGCCTTGTGATATGTCTTGCGATACGGCTTTAAAAAGCTGCACAAACTCAGACCTAGCAACGCGTACTCAAGTGGGAAGGTGGCAATACCACCGTGGTATCACCGCCGTAAACAATTGTGGACAACGAGTTTTCCTAATAAGTAGGAAGGGGTACAAATTAAACGCGATTCATCACTTGTTGTCTTCACTATCACTACTACTCCCATAAGCCACTAAACCACCACCTTTATCGCTATCTGAATCAGACTTCGCCGAGTTAGATATGGCTTTATCTGTTGAGGAACATGCAAACGCTTGTACATCTCCATTCTTGCTAGAAGCTGTATTACTGCTTGCTGAAGTAGAATTGCCTTCATTGCCAGTGTTGTCTTGGGATCTCTTAGCTCTGGGTCGAACGACGACAGAAGGCCTGAGTGACGAGGAGGAAGAAGAGAATGAAGAAACGTCCGCCGAGGCGGATGCTTTTGCAGGCTTAACAGAAACGCCTTTCTTCGATTGTTTTTCCGACGAAGAATCTATGCGCTGTATTTTCTGTCGCTTAGACGAAAATGTATTTCGAATGTTCTCTTCATCTTCTGCGGTTAATACATCCCCATTCTTATTTTGTTCCTCTTGCTCACTTTGCTCTGTTCGTTTCCCTGTTCTTTGTATCGCTTCTTCTGGGTTGACTTTACTTTTAGCCTGCTGGATTTCCATTAACTCATCTAAATTGTCCATAATTTCCATCTGTCGCTTTGAGTCTTGGGTTCTGTCTTCCAACTGCTGCATGGGGTCCTCCGGAGCCGAGTCTTGTTTGTTCTGCTCAGCTATTTCTTCATTGCGCTTTGCACTAGAGTAGTCCGAGAGCCGTACAATATTTGCCTCAGCACGATAGTCTGATATCTCTGGGTCTGTATAAAAGGTGAAGTCAATAGAGCACACCGGGCATTTTTGGTAGAATCTAAATTTCTTTAGTCCGAGGTATTCAGCTCCTTTGATGCTTTCCATTCGACTGTTGAACTTCTTGCCTCCACCCATAAATTCTCCACAATTTGTACAACGACAGCTAAATGGCAACATCATCCGGACATGCCACTGGTTGTCTTTAGGAGCCTTTCCTTTGGGGAGCTTGGCCGGATCGAAATCCGGAGGGAAATACTTGTTTAGCACCTTTCTTTCCGCCATTTTGACACCGTTTCAGCCAAAGCGAATGCCAGTGTTATGGATGGGATAATGGTTATCGCTTGCTAACTGGGTGAGTGCTCTGACAAACCCATAAAGACACGTGACATGGGTGCATGCGCATTGCCCGTCGTGCAATGAACCAGCTCCCAAACTTCAACAAGCAAGGGCGAAGAGCTCAGGCTGTTGGAAAGGGGACTGGAACACGAATCATCGGTACAGGATCTCGAAGTTGGGTTCTCTGCGACCTAATAGTGAATAAAATGGACATCGGCATTGCAAGAATATCCATCGCTGTTCAATGGCTCACACAGCAATTGACAGTGAGAGCAGGTTCCACACTGGTTCCAGTCCCGTTGAAGTGTCAACAAGAAGTTTACTATGTATTCGATATATGTGAGAGAGCAACGCGTTTGCCGACGCACTGCCGCCTATTGGGATCGGCATTCACGCTGGAACTTTGACACAACTTGCTTCAGCTGAAGTACACATTGAAGGCAAAGACATTTCTCACTCCCGCACTGCTCGCATCTGTTGTGTTTTGGGTACCATTGTATCTTACCAGGGACATTGTTGGGTTATGTGCTGTAATTCCTATTTGCAGTGGGTAATTCTGGAAAGCCATCACGTTCAACAGATCACATTGCCTAATACTTCTTTCTTTTGGTCCGTGTGCGCAGAAATACAGCAAGCACTGAAAACCTGTGCAATGGGAGACCAAATGGGTAGACTGAATAGAGAATGGTGCGAAAACATACGAGATGATGAGTCTTCGTCAATAGAAAGCATCATCGTTACCGGCGGAGCAGGGTTTATTGGATCTCACGTCGTGGAGCAACTGCAAGAATTGGGTATACAAGTATTTGTGGTGGATGACTTGAGCAGAGGATCTCTATCGAATTTGGACGGTAACACTCCAGTGTACCAAGTGGATCTAAGCGAAAAGCAATCCGTCCAAGATTGCTTTATGAAGCTAGGAGCAGATGCAGTGCTTCATTTAGCAAGTCCTGTAGCAGGGTGTCTACGAGTGTTGTCCTCTAAGAGCGCGGAAGCACAAATTGCAAGCTTGACGACGCAAATATCTATCAACGTTCTTGAGGCAGCCTCGGCTCCTGGCTCCCGCATTCGAAGAATTGTCTATCCTGCGACTGCATGTAGCTTCCCGAAGTCGAAACAGGATTGTAAGAATGCTTCGGAGAGTAAGGCACTGACGGAGAGAGACGTATTCCCGGCGGACCCCGAATCTGGGTACGGGTGGTCCAAGCTTTTCGGAGAGATTCTAGGAACACTTCATGACCATGCGAATGAACATTTCGAATTCCGGATCGCACGTTTACATAATGTATATGGTCCTAAAATGGCCCTTGATAAGACATCTCAGGTTGTTCCTGCATTAATTTGTAAAGCGCTAGGCACGCAGCAAGGGGAACCGTTATCAGTTGCTGGAGATGGGACTCACTTCAGGGACTTCATTTATGTGGCAGATGCAGCTACGGCCCTGATTCGATGTATGCTGATAGATAAATGGCCACAAGAATGGATGATCGAGGGGAGAAAAGCTGTATCCGTTGGCACTGGTGTCCCGTTGACAGTAGACAACGTTGCAAAAGCCATACTTGCAGAAACTGCAACGAGAGGCTATGAACCCCGCTACTCTGTTCAAAGTCCACCCTTGACACATGACCTGTCTCAACCTGCTGGCGATAAGGGCCGTTTGGGCCAGTGGGACGAAATAAGTAGGGTGTTTAAACTCTCCTGTCCTATATCTTTCTCTACAGGATTGAAGCCCACAGTAGCTGATGTCGCTGTGCGCAGACAGGAGAAACTGGCTATTGGACTCCCAATTACATCGAGGGGCAAAGAGTTAAACGAAGTGCAAACCAACTTGAAAAAAGTAGGACGCTCGCTTCCGGAAGAATCACGCTGTTACATTGTAATAGACAAGAGGGATAAACGCCTGAGCGACAAGAGTTCAAAGTGGTTCGAGAAATTGATAGGTACATCGGTAACAAAGTGGGTCAGAAATGAGACCACCGAAGAAGTGCAACAGAATACGTTTCCGGTATATCACGTGTACAATGAAATAGTGAAAACAGCTTTCAACGACGGTTTAGAGTTTTTTATACTGCTTGGAGACGACGTTTCGCTAAATTGCTGGGATTGGTTTGGCGCAGTTGTTCAGGAGTTCGAACTACACGCCCGAAACATGGCTGCCAGGTACGGCGGATCCATGGCAAGTTGGTATGGATTCGGCACCGTTTGTATCAAAGATGCCACCTCCCCCGGCTTTCCGACATTTCCGGTGGTGCATAGAAAGCATGTACAGCTGTTTGCCGGTAATTTTTGTCCTCCTTGCTTTGTCAACCAGGACGCCGATCCGTGGGTGTGGGAAGTGTACAGACGTTTCGGGGCATGCAGTTTCCTTCCCGACGTATGGCTGTACAACAGCGTTGGTGGAGCGGAGTCACATCCCCGATACGTACCGCTTCACACAGATTCTTGGAAGTATTCCGTGTTAGAAGAGTCAGTGAAATCTGTAGAGCAGCAGGCTGGAGTAGAAGCTACAGTTACAACACTGGATGTAGTCGTCCCATCGTATCGGGTAAATTTTCAGGTTCTCGACAAAATTGCTGCTATGCGTACCCCTGACCAATGCTCAACGCTGATTGTGATAATCATCGATGACCCATCTTCGGGCGAATTAGTCAAAGTTAAGCAGCTTCAAGAGAAATACTTTGGGTACGTGAGAGTACGTGTAAATTCTGAAAATATGGGGGCCTCCTTCTCGAGAAATCGTGGAATAGAAGAATCTGCAGCACAGTGGGTTCTCTTCCTAGACGATGACGTCGATGCCCCTTCAGACACTCTGAAGCACTATTTCACAGCCATACGCAACCATGGTGATCAAGCAGCAGGGTTCGTGGGAGTAACTTCTTTTCCGGCAGTGAATAGTATACGCACAGCCGCTGTACAACTCGCCTATTTAACCTATTTTTGGCAACTTCCGCAAGATCGTTATGTTGTCGGTTGGGGAGTCACTGCAAACCTCATTTTGCAACGACGTTATAGATGTAGGTTTCGGTCTGTTTTCCCTAAGAGTGGGGGCGGGGAAGATATTGCAATGTGTCTTGACACAGTAGCGGATTCTGGAAAACCGTTGTTTAGTGTTCCAACAGTCCACGTGGGCCACCCGTGGTGGGACAATGGTAAATTTTCGTCATGGAGGTTCTTTGATTGGACCCAAGGAGATGGTTTACTCGTGGACATGTACCCTGAATTCAGTTACATCAATTGGCCGAATATTATTGAAGTAATATTTCTCATATCGGTAGTAGCGGTCATTAGTGCATTGAGTGGCTTCCCAAGCCACATGCACTTAGGCACTCGGTTTCAGATATGGTTACTGTTGTGCTCCAGTTGTATCCTCATCGAAGTTGGCATGGACATAAGGCATCACTTAACAATTGACACTGTCACAGCTGCTGAGTACACAGGCAAGAGACATGGCACCAGGATGAAAGCGTCGGCATTATCATGCTTGTTCAAAAACCACGTTGAGTGGGGCCATCTGTGGGTTCACCAAAAGCGTGGAAAATTTCTATCTTTTTTCCGTAGGTTTGATTGGCACGTCGGTACCGATCCAAACAGCATTCCACACGAGAAGCGTGCAGCTTCCATTCGGTTCTTCTTCTTTGTCACTACGATTCTCATTATATTATATTTTCATGACCTATTATAATACCATGGTAAGAAAGCAATACCAAGAGATCGTCTTTTACTGGACCCGCTTCCACTACCATGTAATACAACCCCTGTACTAGTGGCGAAAAGTAGGCCGGTGAAGTTCGAAGTTGCGTTGATATTTTGACGCAGCCACATACCACGACGAATTATCTTCTTAGGGCTGTTAATGAAACACATAGAGAGCAAGTTCAACATGCGCTCTAGCTCTTTGAATCTAGTGCGACGCAGTAATGGAGAGTATCCCAGAATATGCTATACCATATGGAGAAGCTCAAGGGAGCAAAGTGATTTTGACCGATCATTCCAATATGGAAAAGAGCCTATTTAGTTCGATTACAGTCACGAATGTAGCGTAAATTAGAGGTTTTGCAACGGAAGAGTGAGGAGGATGCATGCCATGTGGTCTTTGACATCACTCGGTTAGACGCCGATCCATTGGTGATTGCCAACTGATTGGCAATTCTCTGAACAGTACCACACTGTAGACGTTGCGTTACGTTCCTCGGGGTGCTGTGTGAGTGTCACCTCTGGCGTACAAGCTAACCTATTGCTAAGGGCTTTCCATGGTGTGCCTTTCCTGTTGCCGATGACTATGACTAAGTTCGATAAAAAATTCCAACTGCGTCGCTACTTGGAAGGTCTACAGTACTGGTCAGACCAGTCTGGTCTCCTGTACGTCAGTGCGGAACCCTAGGGTCCCTAGATCAGGTCCGGGAAACAAACGGCATTCCCTTTAGCCGGAATTGTTAGATCTTTCTTGAGCGAAGACCTAGACCTAGACCAAAACCTAGGACCTAGACCATTTCTGCTCCAAGTTGCCTCCAACGTGTATCCGGGCTTCTGGACTCTGAGACTCTCGAGTCTTAACGGCCGGGGAGTCGCTCAATTTGAATTCCACGAAGACAGGAAGACAAAAGGAATCGCCTGGAATTGACACGCTTTTTCAGCAGATATAGTACAGATACATGAAAAATAACAAAGATAGATTATTGCCCAATAGATTAGTGTCTTCCTGAAGGCGATATGTGGCATTCAAGACGCCCAGCGGCGCAACTGGAATCGGGAACGAGCTACGCCAGAAGACAGAGCAATGGGAATTATAACGGAGGTGTGTGGCTCTATATGCAGTTTTTACAGCGCATATTATAGGGAATAAACAGTGTGATGCGATGGCGGTATACTTAATGTCTCGTAATGCCCTTCTGTGGATACATACAGGAGGATACCACCAGAATAGCATGTCTCCCGAGAAACAGAGGGACTATGAACATATAAGAACGCAAATATTGAGTATTGTCAAAGAGCTCAGGGAGCAACCTAAAAATATGCTCTTGCTCTCTCAAATCTTGGCAGGTTCCATTGCTGCAACGGCACGAAATGTGAGATCACAATGCTATGGCAGGTAAGTAGGCATTGTTAGAACTAAGGGACGTAAGTCAACATCGAAGACAATGGACGTTTCCTATATACAGTTGTGAACAATACGAACGAGATGAAATTAAGAGAGTTATGTCTAGGATGATATCTGTTGGGGATGGTATCACTACGAAGAACAACGTCATCGTTCCACTGGAGGATGCTGCAGTAAGTTGCTATGTACATCGTCGAGTATAGTCATTCTTGAATGTAAACGACTACCATGGTGATGCAGAATAGCCATGCTAGGGTAGAAGAACGTTTACAATCTGTTAGTTCATCCTCCACTTCTACTAATAAAGGGGAACCAAAGAAACGGAAGCCGTTCCAAGTTCCTCGCAAAACCGGCGGTTCAGGAAGTAGCACGGCTTCCTCTGAGGCGGGACATAGTCAGTCGGCCTGTTCAAGATCTTCCTTTAATGGGGACCTAAAAGATTCTGAGTTTTCGCGAGCGTCAGAAATGGATAACACAGGCGCAGACGAACTTCCAGACGATACCGTAGTTGACATCGAGGATTCTGAAGGTCTGTCCGAAGGACAGAGAAGCGTTCTTGCCGCGGTATTGGAAGGCGAGAGCGTCTTTTTCACAGGTAGTGCTGGGACGGGTAAAAGTCATGTATTGAAGATATGTGTGGACGCTTTGAAAAGAAGTTTCTATAATAAGACTGGCAACCGGCAGTACGCGGAGGAAGCACTGCACGTGACAGCACCCACAGGAATTGCTGCATGCAATATCGGTGGCACAACCATCCATTCCTTTGGTGGGATAGGGAAAGGTGAAGGTGATACCGCCACTCTTTTGAAAAAGGTTAGAAGTAGTCGCCAAGCCAAAGAGAGATGGCAACAGTGTAGAGTACTCGTTATCGATGAGATTAGTATGTTGGACGCGGAGCTCTTTGACAAACTCGAGGCGATTGCTCGAGCAATCCGAAACAACGATCAACCATTTGGTGGAATTCAACTTATTCTCTGTGGTGACTTTTTTCAGTTGCCACCGGTAGGTTTATCAGGAAGAAAGGGAGGTCGCGAGGTAGACCCCGCACATTTTTGTTTCGAATCAAAATCATGGAAAATGTGTATCCAGCGAAGCATCGTTTTAGATCAGATCTTTAGACAGAAAGATCAAGCATTCGTCAATATTTTAAACGAAATTCGTAAAGGTCGCGTGTCCGAGGAGGCCGAACGCCAGCTGCAATCCGCAGGCAAGGTGGTAAAACAGCTACGCGAATCAAACTCAGACATCAAGCCGACTCTTTTATACGCTCTTAACAGGGACGTAGATCGCATTAACGAGACCGAACTACAGAAATGCAAAGGAGAAGAAAAGGCATTCGTTGCTAAGGACACTGGCCAGCAGCCCTTCGTTGACCAACTGAAGCGAAACTGTACTGCCCCCGAGACGCTAAGACTACGCATTGGCGCTCAAGTAATACTTCTCCAGGTACGTGTACTGTTAGTATGCATCAACCCATTCCTATGTCCCTTTGAAATGTTTTTGACAGAATCTTGATGTCTCACGAGGTCTGGTTAATGGCACCCGCGGAATAGTTGCCGAATTCTGTGAAGAAATAGAAACGCAGTCTTCTGTCAAGTATCCTCGGGTAAAATTTTTAACTCATGAAGGTGAAACCTATGAAACTCTCCCCCGGAAGTCATGGACGATCGAAAGGGGCAGTGAAACACTGGCAAAACGGGAACAAGTGCCTCTAAAACTTGCCTATGCTTTAAGTATTCACAAGAGCCAGGGAATGACAGTCGATTTGATGGAATGCAGCATGCAAGGAATTTTTGACTTTGGACAAGCCTACGTTGCCTTGAGCCGAGCTACCGGGATTGACAGAATGCTTGTGAGAGGGTTTTCCAGACAATGCGTACGAGCGCACCCGCGAGTAGTTGAATTCTACGCTTCTCTCTACGCTAACTCAACTCCCTCTAAGCATGATTTTGCGGACGGAACCCGAAAACTCGAAGAATACCTTGAAGCGAGGAAGCACGAAAAAAACGTGAAGAGTTTTAAGGCCCCAAGGTCTGTTGGCCGTAAGACACCGCTGAGCAGTTCATCAGAAAATTCTGAAGGATCAATTCCTTCTAAAAAACAAAAACATGAAGTGGGCGATGCGCAAACTATGGAGGATATTTTCAGCTCGACTGATTTCGGAGAAATGCTGTAGCGTTTCCCAGTCAACAAGTTGGAAACATAAATCCGACATAATGTGTTAACGACGTACGAGTACTTTTTTTGAGCACTGGTTTTGTTGGTATCTTAGAGTGTTGAACCATTCATGCATCTCAACCGCTGCAGTATTTTCCGTTTGTAAGGAGTTAGAATGTCCCAAGGTCTGGTTTATAATGGATTCCGGCAATCTGTTCGACAACTTGCCTACTTCAGAACTGACTGAAGAGGAATTCACTCCGCTGCGAGAGTCTCGGAGCGCTCGAATATACAGGATAGTAAGTACAGGCCAATCAACTCCAGAAGGGCAATGGTACGTGTCCTGGCAGCTTCGGTATCCAAGCTAGAGCGGTGAAGAATCGGTGAATAAGTGACTTGCAGGTACGATCAGGAAGATGATGAGTGGGTAGTGGTTTTGCAAGGAGAAGCTCAGCTCCAGATTGAAGGCGAGGACTCTCCCAGACATTTGAGCGCCGGGGACTACCTCCTCATTCCAGCTCATACCCGACATCGAGTAGCATCTACCTCAGCCGCTCGTGGAACTGAGGGCACCGTTACTCCTACTGTCTGGCTCGCCGTGCATCATGGACCAAAGGCGAAGGAAGACAATGGTGATTCTCATTAAATAACCTTCGTATGCTTGTATTGGATAATAGTGCATTTATGTCCACGGAAACACTTTCTATGAACATTGCCTGGGGAACCACTACAATGTATGTTTGACAGCAACTAGGCTGGCCTCGCCTTCGTTGGCACTTGAATAGCCAGTCCTGCAGTCTTAAATACCGCGTAATAAATACACAGTCATCCATAGCATGTGGAGTATATTGTGGACTCTCCCGGTTCCCATTCGGAGAATCCTGTTAAATACGATCCTTCAATCAATAACGGTGACAATTTCGAGTTTAACCCGCACCCGAGTCTGCAGGTTGAGACGTTTGGTTTCCTTGGATACCACATGCATCATTCATTTTTTCTGCGAGAACCTTATAAAGATTACAAGCCTCTTCCTTTTTCTCTTCACTCATAAATTGCGACGTCCATGTGCCGAGGCGTTGGTAGAGATCCTCAGGTTCTTCGGTGAAACCGCTTCCTGAATGCCGCGATACTCGATTCTGCAACATATCCGCAAGACCCTGTCGTTTCTCAGCAGAGTCGAGGTAGGGGATGGTAACTGTAAACATCCTTTGTATATCACCTAATATATCCCAAATTTCTCGCTTCTCTAGAAACGTCTGCAAGGAATCAGTGTTCGACCTAGTGTATCCCATTCCGCCGACAGATGCACACATCGTCCGTGGCAGGCGTAAGTCCGGGTGGAGCTCGTCGCCTAGGATCCATTGCTCTTTTTCGAGTAACTGTTTCCCGTTAGCCACCGCTGAGAACTCGCAAAAACCGGAGCCTTCCTTCTGTGGACATCGCAAGGTCTCCATGAAAGCTTCCTGGGCGGCGACTCTTTTGGAAGGACTAGAAGAGAGCGCACTGCGGAGACGAGAATAATTATTCTCCGTTGTCTCATCGCACTCTGCTGTACATTCACATCGCGAGTGACAGTAAAGAAGTTTTCTCTTCCATGCTTTGGCAAACGCAGATGCAACCTCAGAGTCCCTAATAGGGCCGACGAACGCTCCCACGGCGTAAGATTTTGGACCGGTTTCCGTCAACAGTGAGTCCGTACCTTGGAACGGAGGCATTGGCGTTTCACATACAGCCCTTATCATTTCCCTCATAGAATTACTCCTCGTTTGGGAAAGTGGGATTGATCGGAGCTGCAACCTAGGCGAGAGACGCTCACACGCGTCACACAAAAGCGGCAGTCGCGAATCAACCAAAAGTAGTACAAAGTGAAATATAGGGTTCTGGTCTTCTACAAGTGTCGGAGAGCTCTCCCAGTTATCCTTATTCAGCGCCTTTCCATCAGGGGAAGCAACGGATTGAAATGACTCGGTGAGGCTCTTCTTAAAAGATATTTCCTCCTCGCTTTTCGGACTTGCGATTCGTCGAAGCACGTTCGTGTACGGGGTGCTGTAATGCCTTGGAGTCAGCAATCTTGCCCCAGAGGCGATCGTACCCTGAGGTGGAGTGGCGTCGTATGAACTAGGTGAGGCCACCCTCGATGCAATACCTCGGAGAGGACTGTTCCTGGGGAAAAAAGAGTTATCCATGAGATCTGGGGATTGTGGGGAAGGATCCAGACGCTCCAGGAGCATTCTAACTAGAAAATACTCTGGGGATTCTTTGTTCTCACCAACTTTAGCGTACATTAACGGGGTAAATCCTCGCTGCAGCAAGGTATATACACACAATCCAGATGAGCAACGCAGAACACAAATTGGATACGAAATTTACGTCTGACGTACTACATCAGTAGCGGCAGGGTCAGCACCGAGATTGAGTAGTTCCTGCACTAAATTCAAGGACCCCCGAAACGCTGCGAAATGCAGTGGCACACGGCCGCACATGTCCGTTATATTAACGGGGATATCAAGCTCTGTTACAAGGAAAGTTAGAACTTCGGGGAAGTCTGTATGCTTGGCAGCATGGTGAAGCAGTGTGTGACTTTCCTGCAAAAGGCAAACACCGATTATACCATGACAGAAATAGGTATAGTATAGTTTGGAGTAGTGACTTACATTGTTACGTAATGCAGACGGGCTACACCTATACGGAGTGGGTTTTTTCTTGCCTGAGCCGATTAGTACGATAGAACTGCGTTTCCAACGCATCAGTTCCTGAAATGCATTTCTTAAGCTCCTGTTTACCTCGCATGATTTCTGCACCAACGTAAGTGTCCAATTCAGTTGTGTGCGTATCATGAGATGGACAAAGCACTAAACTTTAGCTTACAAATAGCTTCGTGATAATTTCGTACTCTGCATACACTCATACATAAGTTGGTAAAAACCACAGACACTTTCCACAACAAAAGATTAGTCAGCTCACCTATGCCAGTTACAAGCGAGAACTTGGCAGTGGATTTGCGAATTTCGTGATCCAGCAGAATGGGTTCCCTCAGGTGATTCCACTGGTCTTCCGCGAAAGACGAAGGGACTTCGGGAGCCCTGGGACCGTTTTGACCGCCTTCAGCAACGGGAGGACTAACCGACGAATTGGATGGAAGCTCAGGCGTTCGAGGAGAACTTGCCGCGCGGGGGATGACATCAGAGGCAGCAGCGCTTCTACCCGTACTCCAATCTCGACTACGTAGGAGATCAGCTTTAAACGGCGGCGGGGTTCCAGTGCTTTCTCCTTCATTCGAAAGGATTCTTCCGATAGAATTCGAGGGAGATCTCTCACTCATGGATAAAGCTTCCATTCTAGAGGATATCCCACTTGCATCGTCCACCATATACCCTTGAAAGCTGGGCGAAGCGCCAATGTCCGGCGTAGGACGGTCCTCTCTCTGGGGTAGTAATGCCGTTCTAAGTCGTTCATTTTCATCCCGTAGTCGTTCCAGCTCTGCATGTACCACAAGGAATTACACCTGTACAACATATAGATAATAAAAAAGAGGGGTTCGATTATGCACTCTACCTTGCACTAATTGATGGTGCTGCTCGGACGACATTGCACCGGCTGCAGGCACGGTCTATGACACACTAACTAGACAACCAAGAGACATGCACAATCCCTACAAATATAACCCTATCATATACAGGATGAATAAAATGGAACAAACTAGAAAAATGGTTTTCCATCAAATCTGGGAAGACGAAGCAATGTATTCCAGAAGTTTCTTGGACAGAACCGTAGTGGTGTGAAATCTCTTGAAAGGAATAAAGAATACGTCAATTCGCAAAAGAAGATAGTGTTTTAGATTCATACCTTTGTAATCATATCTGCTATAAAGTGGGAACAGCGCGATTTCTGCCATTGGTGCTTCATAATTGTTGGCCGATATTCCGCGTTATGCGCCTTCCAATTTGAAGCCGATTTTGAAGTGCATGCGTTCAATTAACATAAAGGGGTGCTAACCTCTTGTGCAGTGTTTAGCGCTTAACAGGATTCCTTGATGAACCAATTTTCTGTTCACGTAAGTAGCTTCACTGCGGAGTAGCGCGTTGCCGCTCACGAAGCAATCCCGAGCACTCTACATATCATTTCCGGATATCCTTCCGTATAAAACTCAACGCCTGCTTGTTCCAATGAAGAGCGAATACGTTTACTTTGGGTTCGCACGGTAGCTTCGTCGCCCTCGCAACATATCGAACGAAGGTGTTGAACGCCTCGCCCTTCGGATAGATCAAGCTCACAATCCACTTGCTCCAGCACTACTCCTTCCCATTGAACTTGGTACCTATGCTTCTTTGTGTCAACGATATGCATCCCGTTACGGTCTAGAATGGCTGTCACCTGAGGTAACCCGCCGGATTTTAGGGCACTTGAGAGCTCACTAGCATCGCTTACGCCACTCAGATGATACTTCCCCCACTTCTCTAGAGAGTCTTCCGCGTATTGCTTTCGGATCTTTAACTCCCACCCTCCATTACCTCGCAGCTTCAGTCCATAATCTGGAGACACAGCAACGTATCTATCAGTTCGCCTTTCTCCTGCAGATCCGCCGACGCTGATTCCTAGTGTTCGCCAAATGTCAAAGCAAGTATCCGCGCGATCTACGGCGAAAAATACTCTCCATTCCCAACCCATTGCTGCTGCTGTTCTATTAGAACAGTTCTAATACTTGGCAACTGCTAGAAACAGAAGACGACTCAGTAACTTCGTAATAGTTCGTATCCTTCCAAACCTGCGCTTACATCGACCAGCGAGAATGCGAGGAATATCAATAGTATCACCTATGATACCCTCAACAAGTATTTTTTGCACAAGTCTCCCCTTCGTGAATTCCCGAATGTCAAGCGCACAAGCCTCTGGAAACTTCATGTCACGATTCATGGTCATCCAACTTCTGTGAAGCTGAGGTTGTGAACTTCGGAAGCCGAGCTCCATTATGAGGCTCCATGGGACGTGTATGGCTTTGAAAGCTAGTCCGCCATCTCTGTTGACACGTTTCTAAGAGTGGTATACACCCGCTAGTGGAATTAGATTGGCTGTCTAACTCTTCTATCCGAGTAATTGGATGACCATGAGTAGTGAGCATGCAGCATCCAATGATGCCTCTATGGACAGCACTAATAGTGTTGCTAGTGCTGGTGGTGCTTCTGGGAGCTGTACAGCGCAGGAGCAAACCGTGGTACATCACGTGGATAATGTGAATGACGGTGGACCGTGCTGGAAATGTCAAGGGCAAGGCAGCATCTGTAAGAAGCGAGTTCAGAAGCCATGTACAGTATGCACTGGTACGGGGATAATCAGACGGACCAAGAAGCGATTCCGCCCGGAGAAGGACAGGATTCAGACAACGCCGCGGAAATATGCCCATTTCGAGGCTCCCGGTCCTATTCCACCGGGAGATGCCACCGTTTTAACAGATCCTAAATTGTATCCCCAAGAAGACGAGGAAGTATGCTTCTTAGCCGGGAAGTGGAAAATTTTTCAGAAGGTTGGTTTATTATTTTGGTTAAGACATGCCTGTTTTAAGAGGTCTTTAAAAAATTTCTGCGTCGCCTGCGCAGACTACGAAACACAGATATAGCACTGATGACGTTGTGACCGCGTGGGTGGCTTGGAGAGAAGCGGTAACGCATGGGTTCGCTCGACCAGTTCTTCCGTATCGCGAAAACAACGGAAGATTTGACGCAGAAAAACCTTTTGACCAGCCGCTGGAGAAAGCGATGCCTGATAAATCTGCTATGGAATGCAACTATTTAGATTTGGGTTGTGGTATTGGCTCTGTGTTGCTCATGATTGCTTGGGCTTTACCGCTAGCGACCTGCTCCGGTGTGGAAGCACAGTTATTGCGTAAGGAGATGGCGGAAAAATCGGTTCAATATAATGGTAAGTCAGATTTGAAACGATAGAAGTCAGGGGGTGCTGTCATTTACACGCTACTCGTGTTCAGGATGTAGCGAGCGTGTCTCTGTCTATCAGCAAGATATTCAGGATGTTCCGGCCTTACGTTCGCTACTCCGCAATGGGACGTTTGACATGATTACCGGAACTCCTCCTTATTTTCCGTCAGAGCAAGGAGGGATGCCCGCTTGTCCAGAGAGTGCCGGGTGCCTTTTTGAACTCAAAGGAGGTATAGAGGTATATGCGCGAGCAGCTAGTGCTCTATTGAAACCGGAAACTGGATTCTTTGTGGTGGTTAACACCGCTTTAGCTCGTGACCGAACACTTCATGCATTGGAGAACGCGGGACTTAGAGTGCGGAGAACTGTTGATGCGATCCCCAAAGAGGGCAAACGTCCACTATTTGTGGTTTTCGTCGCAAAGAAAGACAGAGAAGAGTCTAAGGGAGTGTCGACTGGGAGTGCTCCCATAAAAGAGTGTGTAACAATTCGCGACTCTGAAGGCAATCGCACAGAGTCTTATAGAGCCTTGCTTCGCCATCTCGGGAAGCCTAGTTAGCGATTCGCAGTTTGATTGCCAAATCTAACCGAGCACTTGAAGGAATGTACATTAAGGTTCTAAACTCGCGAACGAACATTCGGATAGTATTAATGGTCGTTGCTCAATGTACAGTGGTCTCCTAAGGCTCTCCTTAAGAGTCTAAGTTAAACTTCAATCAAAGTTCACGGATATCATAGCATAGGTACAGACTGTACACTCTGTCCCAGGGGATTGATTGGTGCATAATTATCTTCAGGTATAGTCTGATATATACAGAGTAGTGAGACGGAATAATATAAGATGGAGAGCAATGAGGGAGAGAACCCCTTGTATCATTTTTCAGAGAGTTTACAGGGGCATGTGGAGCCTGTGACAGCGCTCTCTTTCGCTTCAGAGAGCGATTTATTGGCATCATGCTGTACGTATACCATCCTTTCGTTATGCAATACAAGCGTATTTCCTTATAGCGTGCCATGGTGCAGCGAGTGATAAAACTGTACGAGTATGGAGAAAGAGACGAGTGACGGGAGGCACTAGTTCACGCAGTAT
This sequence comes from Halocafeteria seosinensis, assembly GCA_001687465.1. NCBI lineage: Eukaryota > Bigyra > Bicosoecida > Halocafeteria > Halocafeteria seosinensis. Next base: position 85,707 of record LVLI01000020.1, on the reverse strand, counting down.
CCGATGGAATTCGACCGCCCTGAAAGGGCATGAGTACGGCATTTCCGATGTAGCGTGGTGCCCGGACAATGTTCGGCTTGCTTCAGCCTCAGACGATCATACAGCGAGAATATGGGACGCGTCTACGGTAGGTCGTTTCTGACGGTGGCGGCTGTTTTGAATGAGGTGATTAACTTGTGCAATGGTTCCACAGGAGCAATGCTTACTGTCTCTTGAAGGCCATACAAGCCACGTTTTTACCGTTGATTTCTGCCCAGGAGATCCCAACGTCGTTGTATCGGGTGGGTATGACCACAGCATACGCATCTGGGACCTCCGACAAAAGTACTGCGTGAGAACGATTCCAGCCCACGCGGGTCCAGTATCTTCAGTATCTTGCAGCTCTGATGGACTCGCTGTTGCTTCGGGTAGTTTTGATGGAGTTTGGTACGTATTGATTGCTCTAGTTTCCTTCTATTTAGTGATTTCTAAGTACAATCAACTTTGTGCAGCCGGGTATGGGATATTGCAACAGGGAGCTGCAGATATACGTTCTTCGACGATGAGAAGACTTCAAAAGTGTACGTAATAGTGGAGCAAATATTAAAAACCATTAAGTCCGCTGAATAACTCATCGCTCTCTAGACATCCAGCTCCTATGTTCGCTTCTCTCCAAACAATTCCTACATATTGGTGTCCACCATGGATGATACGATCTCGCTGTGGGATTACACGAATGGTTTACCGGTGAGAACTTACGGAGGACATGTGAACCAAGAGCACTGTTGTGCCAATGCATTCAGTCTTCCGGAAGCCGGCTATGTTGTTTCTGGTAGCGAAGATGGCCAAGTAAGTTCTACTCATGGATGCCCTGTATTGGATAGCATCCATTAGAGACGCTCTCGACACACAGGTATACATATGGAACTCAGAAAGCGAGGAACTGGTGCAAAGGATTAAGTACTTCAAGAAACCCATACTAGCCATGGCTGTGCATCCCTCGGATCAACTGCTTGCATTCTCAGACCTATCCATCGACAAGAAGGAAATTGCCATATGGAGCAGCTAGAAATAAGCTTTCTTCAAAGCTGTGAAAGGAATTGTTAAACATCAAGGACAATATTGCTCGTCCAGGTATTTGACTGGCGCATCAAAACCAACCGTCATTGCTCTGCTCGACTTCGTGCACTATTAATTCGTTCGGCAAGCTCCATCCCTCCGGAGGATGGCTAATCTTATATCCATTTCTTGCAGTCTCGTCACACCAGGAGGACAGCTTGGCAACGAGGACATGCTCGGAGCCACGACTTTCTTCGTCCAAAGTTTTTTCCCTCTCTTGTAGCTTGGAGATATATTTGACGTGTATAAATCGGAACAGTTTGGATGCCTGGCGTCTATAAGCTCGATAAAGTTCATATCCAGCAAATTTAAGGAGCGTAAGCACTGTTCCCGTCGTGAGCGCCGATGGTTTCCTGTTCAAAATACGCGTAAGGATTTCCCAGCATTTGTTCAGGCCAAATGGGTGCTGGCTTGCTTGGGCGCTACCTTGCATAAATGCCGCAAGCACGGCGGTACTGCCTAAAGCACCATCTCTCGTATACTGCTATTCATAGACAATGCACTGGATTATTGGGAAACAGCACAGCATATATGTCAATGCAAGAAATCACTTACACTTTCTGAGGGAGGCTTGGGGATCAATGCGGGGTTTTTCTTAGCCGCTAGCCCCACAACATAATCTGCAAGCCGACGGTTGGGAGCTGCAAGATTTGTCAACACGCCAGCGAGAGCAAACGTCTTGCTTTCGTTGGAAAATGCGTCTAAACTTGGCTGCATCGAGAAATGCAACGGTAATCTTTTAGTATAAAGTGATATCTAGAGACCCGGGGACTTACGTTTACCACTAAGAAGTCTGCAATGGAAAACAGAGTAAAATCCTCTCCGCTTTCAATGTTCTTACTTTGTTGTATAATATCGTGAAGAAGACTGGATGCTTTTTGCACTTGCTTGATGCTTCCATGTATCTCGTTGACAGAGGAGCGAATCTTTCGTCTGATACTTTTGTACGGTTCATCTTTCCGCAACTTTCGAGCTTTATCATTCATAGTATCCACGCTGCTAATGAATTGGATAATTCTTTGCTCAAGAGATTCTCCCTGTACATTGCTTTTTAAGTTATTGGCTTCTTTTGCTTTATCTCGTTCTGCTCTTCGTTTCTCTTGCTCTGCCTTGTGCTTCTGCTCTTCGTCTTTCTTCTTACGGGCCTCCTCAGCTTCTTTCTTCTTCCTCTCTTCTTCTTGTTTCTTTCGTTGTGCTTCCTCTTCACGCTCCCGCTCTTTTCGCTCTTTTTCTCGCTTCTCTTCAATCACAGCTTCAAATTCTTCGAACTCCTTCCGTTGCTCGTCTTCGAAAGCTTGCTTCTGGCTGTATAACCGTTTGGCCTGGGCATCAATGATATCTTGAGTTCCTCTAGATTCCGAAACAAACGTTTCATACGATCTTTTTACAACGTCTGCTTCAAAGTTTGCAAAATTATCAATATCTTCAGCTACGCTATCGACTCCACACTGCTTGCGATTGGCTCTAGTATTCGTCTGCCTCGGAGACTGAAACGACCCGGGAGACCACGATGTTCTATATTCGGGAGTTTCAAATTGCATTCTTGACCTAACTGTAGGTCCCGGTATTCTCTTGGAATCGTCGTGCTGAATAGGTGAGTAACTTCTCGCACTGTTTGACCTCCTGTTCATCGATCGGTAGCGGGAGTTTGACCGACTCTGAGCTTGTAAATGAGAGGATTCCCTCGAGTGAGAACGTTGTACACTCACCACACGTGACACCAGCGATGCTTCACCTGTCTCATCGTGCAGTATGTCCGTATACCCATCCCCGTAGGACTCAGGTTGGTCGCGAAATCTGACTGATGAATTTGGCGACCGTGATCGCGATCGCCGATATGCACCAGCACTCTTACTTCGTTCATTCTCTTGTTTCGGGTATCTTGAGTCTTTGTCCTGCCTGGCATTTTTCCTTTCGCTTTGAGGTCTGGGGTAGTCCTGCGTTGCGTATTCGTGCATGCTGCCGTTTGTCTTGTACTCAAAACTTGTCTGATGGTGAGTTTCATTGTGTAAGAAATCTGAAAGACGCAGTCCACGAAGCGAGGAAGACAAGTTCAGTGTATCCTCATCCCCGACTATATAACTATTCCCTTCCAACCATGAGCCCGTTGTGCCAACATGATGCTGCCTGGACAATCGTGGCGTCGAGGGAGACTGTGGCCCACATTTCTGTTTCGTGGCCGGCGAGCTAAACCCTCCCACTCGCTTATAGTTATCTCCTCGCCGGGGTGAATCTCTATTTTCTAAGGATACCTTGGAAACATGAGCTTGAATGCCATTATCTCCATGCTGATGGCCCTCCTTACGACACCACACCGAGTTCCAGAGAGATTTCATCCACTCCACGCTGCTCATTTGTGCACATGGTCTCCAGACAACACTACTCTCTCGGTATGCATCTTCGATTACAACAAACCCTAAGATACGCCGTATACGGCTCTGTATAGCCTCAAGATCATGACAGAGAAAGTTTTGTGAAGGTCCTTCCTCATTCATATTCACAACCAGAGAGTCTTGTCGGGCATACGGCTTGTTATTGCTCCTCCTACGGAGGATAGTCACCCTGAAGGAGGACGACGGCGACAAGTATGTCACTCTCGCTGGATGATGGCGGTGGCGGGAGAATAGAGTCTGTGCAGTACCATGGCCCTGTCACAGCTCTGGCATTCCATCCCATTCACCCGTGGCTTTTCGTAGGTTCGTTCATGTCAATTTTCTTCTCTTTTTACTGCACAATGTGTGTCAGAGATATATTGACGCCTTCGCTTGGGTGCAGGCTCTGGCTACGATCTGCTGGTATACACGGGAATTCAGGATGAAGTGGCTCCGACAACGGCGTCAGTACGACTGCAATGGTCTGATATCGCGAGAATTCATGGACTACAATTCACGTCAGGTACGCGCGCGTGTGGCATACTGCCTCAGATTTGAAGAGATGGACAGCGGTATTCATCCGTGTGCTCGTTTCTGAACGTAACTTGCGCTACTCTACGATATGCAGATGGGAGTCAACTCGTCATTTACGGGGATCGAGAACTTCAGGTGTACAATGTTCAAGTATTGAGCGGCGGAAATCAGCCGAAACCATTGGAAATAACACCTTATTCAAAGTCGATACGTATGAAAAATTGGGTGCTGAAAGTGAAAATAAGGGAAGACACGATGCGAAGGGGGAATCTAACTATTGGCCTTCGAGACAACAGTGTGTATGAACTGAGCATTGATCCCGGGACTGGCAAATCATCAGTGATCAAGTATGTAGAAGGCCCAGCAAGAGCAGTTTTGTACTGTATGGATATCTTTCACGGAGATGATGGTAACGATATTTCTTTCGCTGGCACAATGTACGGCACAATTCTTGTATGGAACTTGGAATCCGGCTCAGTAATACAGAAACTGGAGGGTCATAATGGGGAAATAAACGCAGTCATGTACTGTGGAGAATGTCTTTTAAGTGCTGGAGCCGACAGATCAGTAAGGTGGTGGAGCGTGAACCGAGAACAAGGAACGTTTGTGGCTGAGCTGAACTGGACCGAATATGCTCATAGCGGAAGAGTTTGGGATGTGGCCCTGCAAGATGATAAAGTGTTTTCAGCAGGAGAGGACGGTTGTATTGCAACATTCGACCGAGCTGGCAGAATGCTGTATAAACTAGATGTTCACACATCAAAGAATTGTAGAAAGCTTGCTTGCTTTCCTGTCGATGACTCTCTCTTTGCCACCGGCGGAGATGATGGGGCTGTGAGAGTATGGAACAGACACAAATTTGATCATATTGTTGAACTAGGGTACCTTTCTTCGAGTACAGCTATGTCATCTAAGCAGAAGGAACAAGGACCTTTGAACTTCGAAAAAGTTTCCCGTGCAAGCCTTATGCTTTTCCCAGCCTCCCTTCAGCAGCCACAGACCGTTGTAAACAAAGAATTCCACAAGAGCCTGCCCAATTCAGCCAGGCTTTATTCTGAATTTGGAGTGAAGTTGCCCCTAGATTCGACAGGTTTCAAACCCTGCATGACTCAAGGTGACTTCGGAAATATTCGAGCAGTACATATAATCGATGACCATTTACTTTGGATGATATCCACAAAGGGGATCCTTTTTTTGGTGAATTATCAGAAGCAGCTTGTTCTCGTCTTTGCTCAGCTTCGCGCCGAAGGGGCTATTGCGACTATTCATTCTTGTTACTTATCGGATACGACGCGTAACCCTTCACCGGCAACCATTTGTTGCTCAGATATGTGCACGTCCACTGGCTCTGTAGTGGCTGGAGCGGCGTCCGGAGATCTTTTTCTAGTGGCTTTTGATGCTATTGGTTTGGTCACACCGTGTTCGCACTCTTTTGTTTATTCAGTATGCGCGGAGGAGCACAGTCGTGTATGTTTTGTCTCGTGGTTGAGGAAAAGAAACAATGCTGAAGAAGATTTGTTCGTCTCGGGAAGCTTTGGCAAGTTGAGCCTATGGAGAGTGGATCACGAAGCGAAATGCGCTCGCAAGCTTCTCACGTTTATACTACCCAGTACACTATCTTCGGCAACAGCAGTAGACTATGACAGGATCAATAATGTCTTGGTGGTAGGCGAAAGTCACGGTGGGTTGTGTGTATTTTCTGTTTCTTGTCAGTGCCGTGAGGGCTTATATCCAGTTGCCCCACTTGCAAGAGCGACTGGAACCCATGGAACAAACCACATAACATGCGTGGGGGTTGATCCATTGCGAACTGAGGGCGATCCTCTCAGTTGCCGGATTACGTCGACCGGGGCAGATGGGGTCGTGCTGTACTCGGTGGTGGTATTGCCTAGCAAACAAGAGTGCAAATTCTCTCTTTGTCGTTGGATCGACGCACGATATCATCGTTCAGATTTTCGTCCTGCTCTCTCTGATTCTTCAGCTACCTGGACGGCATTCACTGATGAAGGAGGGTCTTTGCAGCAGCCACGGAGCCTTCCAGGCGAGAGTGACTTGGTGTCCTCGAAGATTGAGGGACGGAGCCGAAAGGAACGCAAGAAACTTGCAAAAGTGGCTAAACGTCGCGGATCGAGAGACGAAGTAGATGATGCTGATGAATCTTTATGCATCAACGATGATGGTGAAGGTAGGTTTGTCTACCAACTCTGCAATAAAAATGGGTCAGTCAGTTTATACAGAGTAGGACAAATAAGGCTCAGTGGACTTCCGTCAGCTCAGGAGGCCAGGCCTTCAAGTTGTAGAGTGGACGGCCAACCAGTATCATCAGGTTTGCAGCTTTCAGGATTCTATTTGTCACAGTTCTCAGCTGTCGAGATTTCGGGAACATGCTGTTTACATTTGTTCCATTTTGAAGGGGGTGGATTCAAGCGGCCGTTTTGCTTGCGCTCGTTTGGAGGAGACTTAAGTAAGGAATTTGTGTTCGCCGACTGCCCTCAGCAGAAGAGCAAACACTTCGTTGAACGAGGTGACGAAAAAGTATTCATGCTACGAGTATTGAATTCGAGACCCGTTTCTTCATCGAAAATTGTCAAATCAGTTAGAGAGAGTAGTCATGGACGGGCAGTCACCTCAGTTCGTTGGATAGGAGACGACCACTTGGTATCAGTCGGCGAAGACTTCAACACGTTGCTGTGGCGACGCAGAAACAAGGAAGTTATACCATCGCAAGCCGCAATCGCTAATATCACTGTTGTTAACAGCATCGGTATTCTGAACTTGAATGGAGGAGACTGCTTGTTTGCTACTGGAGGTGGGAAGGAAACGGTGTGTATGTGGATGTTGTCTCCTACCATGTCTCAGAAGGGAAAAGGCGATAGTATAGAATGGGTTTGCAGCTTCCGTAGAGAGAATGCTGATTTGGACCAACGGATAACCTCCCTCGCACTCACCGCCATTTCAGGAGTCGTCAAACGAGAGGGACTGTTCTGGGAGGTTAATGCTGTGTGTTTTTGTGGCAATACGCAAGGTGAACTCCTGGTTTTTGCCGTAGCTCCCAAGTACCGATGCTGCGATTTAATTACTACGATACAAATTTCAGATGTTCCGCTCCTGGACGTATCACTTCAGTACTATGATCACAATAATTTCTGTTTAGCAGTGGGATCAAGTGATGGTGCTGTGTTGACTGTCAATTTAAAACCAAGCTTTGCCTCAGAAAGCGGCAAGCAGGTGCTTGAGAGTTTTACACGCTTGGCCAGTTCCGGCGCCGTAGCATGTGAGATGGGAGCTAACGCTATAGATTCGTTTCCTCTGGAAGAGAAAGGGGAATATATTGTCGCTTGTGGCGGGGACGATGGATATTTAAGCTTACTTCGCCACAAAGGACTGGGGGAGGCTTCGAGTATCTCAAGAGAGACTGCGTATCAGGTTTCGTCCTCTGCAATCAAAGGCGTCAAAATTGTATTTCCTTTTATTTTTGCTGCGTCTCTGGATCAGCGTCTTACTATATGGCGACTAGATCCCTTAGAATGCTCTGTAGTGTTGATGGATACGTTTTGCTGTTCTTGTCCCGACGTTATGAACATTGACGTTCGACGAACTTCAGAGCACGGGTTCGACATCATCGTTTGCGGGACTGGCGTAGAATTCCTGACATGGTCTTCTTCCGAAAATAAAGCGACGTAAGAAGAAACTGTGGAAGTGGACGAGAAATCTATGGTAGCTGTAGAGTGAGGACCAACCAAACTCGTTGGTTCTCCAATGTACCCAATACCAGTGGTTTATTGTCTCTTTCCAGTCGCACGAAAAAGTATGTAGTAGACTGGTACAACCAGATGTATTGATGCAATAGAAACACATGGCTGTAATAGAATTCTAGCGTGATTATGTGTTAAGTGAGGATCATGCCATTCAAGCATCGTAGGCTATGGAAAATTGACTTAATACGCATACTGGCCACGCTATGGGGAGGGAGCCATGTCGTTTTATATGTAGCCAATAGTTTCCAGACGGATGCTGGGGCTATTCTACTCCAGCAGCAGCTACGACACACAGTTTTGGCCTTCTTCCTGACGGGGCATCTCGCATTTGAGGCCATCTGTGTCGTGTCTGGGTACCTGGCAGCTCGGAAACACTTCCACCCGGTACGTCGCTTTCAATATGACTTCGGACAATAGCGCAATAGTGTGTTTCTATGCTAGTTGCAGGCTTCTCGGTTGGAGCATTTCACATGGAAAGAGCTAGTTAAAGCCCTCGTGGAACGAATTGTACGAATTCATTCGTACTGCGTTGTGGCGGTGCTCTCATATGCACTACTTTCCATAACGCTCGGATGGGTGATATGGCCACATTCGGCTACATGTGACGGGGTTTGGAGGGCATTGCTACTCATTCCGAGCACTCCTCGAATACGGGCTTTTTGTCTTCCTTTGATTATACCTTTTCAAATTTTGCTATGGTGCAACATTTGTATATTAGTAGTTCTGTTCCTCTCTGTGAAAGCCCTGAAGATGGCTTCTCTGCTACGGGAGGAGACTTTACGAAAGCTTCCGAGGAGGGTAAGAAACCGGATTCCGCAAATGTATACGCGCAACGCGCAAGTATCTTTGGCCTTGGTGACGTGTACATTTGGAATTGTAGGGCTCGTTTGTCACATGGTATTCCAGCCACCAAAACGACTATTATATGAGGAAATTCTTTCCTCCAAGCTGGTGACAGATCACTTTTTCCAGCGGCATACAGTGAGATGGTCAAGTGCTCTCGTTGCGTTCCTTACGGGCTATGTCACAATGCTCCTGCATCAGAAATACAAAAAGAAGCTAGTGTTACCGAAATTGTGGCAAGTCTTTTCCTGGATATCGCTGTTGGTGATGCTTTTGCTTGATCTTCAGACAATAGTCCGTTGGGCTCCGCACTTGTATTTGTCAAGCAGCATGGGGATGATATTGCAGAAGTAAGTAAACTACAAAAAGGGGACGAATGAATTAAGATTATTCTACCTCTTGGTTGCAGACTCGTGTTCGTACTTCTCATGGCGACTTCCTTGGGGGAATCACCAGAGGAAGGAGAGTTTATTGATTTACAGACAAAAGCCATATACGCCAAATACTCTTCTCTTGCTCTATTGGCGATTTTGATACCGCTTCCAATACTCAGCTGTGTACTCTCATGGGCTACTTCTGTCGGCAAAGGAATGAACCTTCCCCGAGTACGTGCTACTGCTTGACCTTACGCGTATAACCATATCTGCCAAACGTCACTGATCGACAACTCGCAGCTTCTTTTTGTTGCTCTTCTATCAGCAATTGCAACAGCACATATCATAAAGCATCGCAGAGCAGCGTGGCTCAATGAATTAATCAACAGAGTGACGATTCTTCTAGGCATACCGGCAGTATTCTTCTGCATTCGAACCGAAGGACATGTCGTTGTCCCGGGGGCGCTGGACAAACTAGACATGCTGATAGAGAATCTTCGAAATTCCTGTCGAAGGCCAAGCAAAGGGGCAGCCCATACTGAGCAAATGGCGAAGGAATACGCATCCAGTTATGAGAATGAATATGAGGAATCCGAAGACTCCTCAACTGATGATGAGGAAGCAGACGTAGAAACTCAATCAGTAGAGTTGAGGCAACTCATCCAAGAGCATCGAAAAACCGTGCTTGCCACCAGTTCTCGTCAAAGAGTTGAAGACCTTCTTAAAGATTGTGTCGATCGCTGCGAAGATTATACAACCTCGGATATCGATGAACTTGTCTTACTTCTGGAAGAGTGGGGAGAGCGCTTCGAATCTAACGATTTGACGTTGAAAGACATGTTAGACAATGTAACTCGGGCTCCGATGGACTTGCGCACGGACGTTTGATCGCACGTACTTCGTCACCAAACAAACGGGATTACAGCATAGCGGGAAGAAGGATACTCTTCTTTAAACTTATTGAGATACCATTGGTGATGCTGCCAGCCACGGGGAGCAATGTTCGAAAACGCGAATATAGCAAAGGCCCATGCAGGTAATGTATTGGCAGCCAAGGCGAATCCAAACCATTCCAAGATTTCTCCGAAGAAGTTTGCTCCGGAAACGTACTCGAATAAGCCCCCCTGCATCGACTCCGACTTTCTTACAGTTTAGTATTCAAGACAAGAAACAGGAATAAAACTCACTTTTGGGATGTAATATCTCGTCTTCGGGTGATAGTCCGGATTGTGCCTCGTGCGAAGATTTCGCAGGACGGAATCCGCGTGCAGGTTGATGGCCCACCCTCCTATGAACAAGCACAGTCCTACGACGTACTGGATCATATTAGTGGGTTGCACTGGAGCAGTCTGAATAAACCAACTGCTTTGCAAATACCTGCAGAGAAACATCGGAGGTATGATCGTTGGGAGAGCATCGAAACCGATCTGCGGAACTCTTACCCATTCACCGTGCAGAAGCTGAAAGCCATGAGCACTACAATGAATGGAGTTCCTGACGGATTTTGCATTTGTAGGGGGTATATGATCGACCGATTCACGTAGTGAATGAAGAAGCCGGCTACCAGGATTGCGTTTCTCCATGGAATTGCGTCCAGTCTGACGTCATTCCAGATGAACATCATGATGGGCACAACCAACGAAGGGATTTCCTGTAGAATCCATGCCAATCGTCCCGGTACCTTGCATCCCCATAGACTGGAAGCATTCTGTCCGTGCTTCCCGTAAGGCGCTGGAATGAACATGAGAGCGCCGAACGTCAGACATGCGCTCACCATCATGCCGTAACATAGATACTCAATCAAGGCTGATGAGGATGCAGAGAGCACCTCATTCCATTTAATAGACAACATTATCATTTATAACATAATAATAAGGTATGAACATGTGTGGCAACAACAATCACTGTATATGGGATGGAAGTATTTTAGTATGATACTTTCTGGAGAGTCCATTGGGTTGATTGTGTACAGTAGACTGTACCAATAGTGATACACGCCAGTGTATGTTGTCTTCTCTCCTCGTTTAATACTTGTTTGATGCACAATGATGCTGGGACAGTTGTGGTGGATAGGCACCATGTGTGCCGCTTTCGTCAGTTTAGTAGCCAAACTTTACCCTCATTTCACGCTGACAGAGATACTTTTCGCCTCCATACCCGTGGGCACCATTGGCGGCGCCTGGGTGAGCTACCTCGTGAGCTGTCTATTCAATGAAATCAGGTAAGTGTGGGTTATTGTGGTCCGAATGGATATGGCTGGTATCTTTGATGGGCTTTTACGCACTGCAGCGATGTTTCCATTGTCGCCTCCACCATTGCGGTGCTTCTCATCACGTGGGAGTTCATACCAGAATTTCGGACGAAATGGAAGCGTGCTCTAGCGGATGTCTCCACAGAAGCGAAAGAGAATTGGTTACTGTGGCTGAACTTGGCCGTTTGGGGCTATGTTGTGGTGCCGTTGTATCAGACCAGATATCTCCCAGAAGATGATCACGGACACGTCTTTTCGGGAGGAAGCTGCTGGGCAGATTTGTCTATTCATCTACACATGGCTTACTCATTTCTATACGGAAGGAACAGCGATGTCTCATTCTACGACTTGATGAGCCCAATCTTTGCAGGGGCTAAAATGGCGTATCCCTTTCTTCCTGATTGGCACGCCGCCGTTTTATATCGGATTGGTAGTCCAATGAGGCATGCAATGATGAACCCGGGGATAGCACTGTTTTTTGCGTTTGTTGGACTCATGTATTGTTTAACGAGGCGTCTTGTGCGCTCCAACTTGGCGGCTACGGTCTGTATTGGACTTGTCATTTTGGCTGGCGGAATGGGTGGACTCAGTCTAGTAAGGGAAAAATCATTTAATGAGATTATGATGTTTCATGATCCGATCCAGGATACAGCTCACCAAAAAGGTGGTGTGCTTTGGTTTGCCTTTTTGCCGCACATTTTTTTGCCTCAACGAGGCGCTACGTTTGCGTATCCTATGGTTCTCGTCGTCTTCTTGCTGATGTGGAATGTCGTCACGTGTAACCAAACCAAGGACACGAAGAATCAAAGTGTATCAGATGATACGCAGAAATCGCGCTTGCTAATGGTTGCTGCTGTGTTTTGCTCCAGTTTGCCTCTGGTACAAGCGCACTCGTTTGTGGCTTTGGGATTGACTATAGGCATTCTGTTCCTCTTTGAATTCCCGAGATGGATGGGTCATCCAGTACAACTGTTTGGCTGGCTCGGTGCAGCGGTTGCTGCGTTTGTACTTTCAGCTCCCCAATTAGGGAACTTCTTGACAACGGCTCTGTACGGTGGGGCGGACGGGCAAGGAACATTTATGAGTTTTCGCCCCATATGGTCGCATACGTTTACCATCCCTCCTACTTTCTGGAACTACTGGTGGTTTTGGTATAATAGTCTAGGAGCTGCTGTCCCGTTGTTCACTTTGGCGTTCTTATGGTGGTCTGTTCCCGCCCTTCAAGTAGTGGTAGAGTGTTTTAGAACCGCCACTGCTTCAAAGTCGTCAACGGAAAACGATAAAATAGTAGAATCCAAAAGAAAGGAGCTGCTAGACAACGTTGATGACTCTACTGAGATCTATCAGTACGGAGGAAAGCGCCCTATTGCTCACGACGAAGACATGCTACTGCGTCGACTACTGGCGTGGTCTGCTAAAGAATACGAGCCTGTTCAAAAATTTGCATTGAGGGTTGAAGAAATCGCCCAGCGTCACAACGATGGGTTTGTCTTTGATGCATTCAAATTCGCGTTCTGTGGCTTAGCACTTTGGTTTGTTTCCAACCTAATCATTTTCCAACCATGGGACCGGGATAATTGCAAAATCCTTTACATAGCACTGTTCTTACTCACTCCGTTTTCGGCGAAACTTCTCATGTTTGCTCTCGAGCATACTTATATGGTGTTTCGAAGAGCTTACCAGACGATATCAAATGCTGCACACAAGCGTACTGATGGGGATTCTTCAGCTTCTTTGAACGGCAGTATACCAGGAAATTTCTATGGAGAGCTTGGGGTACCTCCTTGTCGGCTACTAAGGCATAGGGGAATCAGTATGGTGCTTGCAGGGATAAGTGTTCTGCTTGGACCAGTACTCCTGTATTACAGCTGCTTCTCGGGTGGCCTTAGCATAGTCCGCGAGTATCACTTATTTCATGTCATGTACGATAAACATGCAGTCGACATAGGAGAGTATATGCGTAACGAACTGCCTCCCAAGGGTGTAACGCTGCACGACGACACGCATTTGAGTCCTGCTGGCTTTTATGCTGGGAGGCAGTCTCTTGTCGCTTATACAGGTGCGTGCAATCACGGTCGCGGAATTGAGTTTTTTGAATTATTGAATGTTTTTGCATGTACTTTCAGGCTGGACTTCTTCGCATGGGTATGACTATCACGAGCGACATCGTGATCGTGAACACATAATGGCAAACTTACTAAAAGAGAGTGACCGCCATACCTACTCTTTACTTCGAAAATGGGGCGTGCGGTATGTCTTGGCTGAGAACCCACGGGAGCATCCGTCTAACAACATGCGAAGGAGTCGTCGCGGTAGACGCAGATCTACCTCTCCGAAAGACATGTATTTAGACAGAAAATTAAAGCGGCTTCACACTTCAGGTCGTTATCAACTCTTTGAAGTACGAGGTTATGGCTTCCCGCCTCACTAATAAGGCCAACTGCCATACGCAGTGGTCTACAGAGTGACAAGTAATGTTACTATGACACTATAGCCGTTTGATGGAAAATTGCTCATTTTTCTTTTTCGTTTTACCAATGCTTTCCTTTTCATCGTGCCACTTTTGTATCAACTCATACCGGTCAGACCACTCCTAGTCCCTCGGAACTTCTGCGAAGTCAGCCGTAACAACTACTTCGCCTAGTACAGTAGTAGTGTGGTATTCTTTATGGCCAGTAACAATGAATGGTTTCTATACAAGACGAGTATTACAGTATGAAGGAAAGCCATAATTCATGTGAACAACTCCGCATACACGCTTTACGGTGGTGCTAACTTTATCCGTCGAAATGTCGTGGTGGACACGGATTCCCACAGTTGTTGCTTCACATCCTGCTGTTGTTGTACTACAACCCTTTCAAATTGAAACTTTCAACCCGCTGCTGCTGTTGTGAAGCTGAGCGTGACTCGAAAAACTGTCGTCTGGCTCTCGATGAAGAAAAGTCCATAGTATTGGCCTTTTCTAGAGTGTTTGACCAAATTGACGTCTGTATCGCCCTCCTACTAGGTCATTGAATTGGCGTGGCCTGCGCACTCACCCGGTTGGGTGAATTAGATTACCACAGAAACAGCACGACACGACAGGGGGAGTCTGTGGTGCTGGTGGAAGGGTTATATTGCCTCATTGACGCTATACTCGTCAATTTCCAAAGATGCTTGGTATTCTATGGTGGATAAGCACTATGTGCGCCGCCTTTGCGGCGCTGACCGGGAAGCTATATCCTCGCTTTACACTCACAGAAATCCTCTTCGCCTCTATTCCTGTGGGGACGATTGGAGGCGCCTGGGCGACATATTTGGTGAGCTGTTTATTGAATGAAATCAGGTATGTTTCCTCTGTTTGGCTAATTGACGCATTAGTATAGAACATTACCCTTACGGCGATGCGGACTCTCTCTCCGCAGTAAATTATCGTTAACGCTCTCCACTATTCTGATACTGGGCGTGACGTGGGAATTTCTACCGGCGTTTCGGAAACAAGCGCCTATTCTACTGCACAATGCTATTGCTGAGGCCAAGAGCCAATGGATGTTATGGCTGAATATAATTGTATGGGGGTACTTCGTAGTCCCCCTTTTCCAAACAAGGTTCATCCCAGAAGACGAAAAAGGCAACGTATATTCTGGAGGAAGTTGTTGGTCAGACTTGTCGATCCATCTCCATATGGCCTATTCATTTATATATGGACGAAATCAAGATGTGTCCTTCTTTGATTTATCCAGCCCCATATTCGCTGGAGCGAAGATGAGTTATCCTTTTTTGCCAGACTGGCATGCCGCTGTTTTATATTGGATGGGGTCGTCGATGCGCCACGCCATGATGGATCCAGGCATTGCCATGTTCTTTTCCCTAGTTGGATTGCTATTCCTCCTTGGGAAACGCCTAGTGCGTACGGATTTTGCATCTACAGTCGGTATCATGCTCACCATCCTTGCAGGAGGAATGGGTGCTATTTCGCTTCTAAAAGTATTCCCGTATGAGAAAGTGATATACGAAATGGATCCGATGCAAGACCATGCTGATGGGAAAATGGGCGTTTTGTGGTTTGCATTTCTTCCCCACGTATATTTACCTCAAAGAGGCGCAACGTTTGCCTACCCGATGGTTCTTACGATTCTGCTGATAATGTGGACTGTGATTGCTCCCTCGAAGCACTTCTTCAAGAAGAACACAATGTCTTTGAATGCTTCACCCATCACAAACTCTGAACGTTCTAGTCTTCTTATGATGGCGGGTATCTTTGCGGCAAGTCTGCCAATGGTGCAAGCACACTCGTTTATATCGTTGGGAATCATAATTGGATTACTTTTCGTTATTGAAGCACCATCCTGGCTCGCCCATCCTTTACAGATTTTAGGATGGATAAGCGCTGGTGTTGTCACGCTGTTCCTGTCGCTGCCTCAGCTGTCATCTTTTGTTCGTACAGCGCTTTACGGGGGACCTGACGGGGAAGGGACCTTTATGAGCTTCCGTCCTATTTGGTCACACACCAATACTATTGAGCCTACGTTTCTGAACTTCTGGTGGTTCTGGTGGAACTCTTTAGGTCCCGCAATTTATCTCTTCACGGGGGCTCTGATTTGGTGGTCTGTTCCCCTATATAGAGTAGCTAAATCCGTTCTCCACCTCAAAGTGAAAGGGGGAAAGAAGCACACAGCGTCCTGCAACGGAGCGCAGTCTCCAATTTTGGACGATTCTTCTGAAGACAGTGAAGGTGGCAGCTCGACTGCCTCGGAAAAACGAGAAATATATCAATACGGCGGTAAACGAAAGCTTAAGGGTGATGAAGACGATGGTTTACTCGAGATTATGCAGGAATTTTCTCAAAGATATGCCCCCGTTCAGAAGTTTGCATTGCAAGTGGAACAAGCCATCCAGGAGCACAATCAGGGGAGGCTTGTTGACTCTGCAAAATTTGCTTTTTGTGGAGCCGTGCTATGGATGTTCGCGAACCTTGTGATACTGCAACCTTGGGATCGAGACAACTGCAAGGTTTTATACGTGGCTCTGTTCATTATGTCGCCGTTCTCTGCGAAAATGCTCACTTTTCCGTTTGAGCATTTATATGCGTTACATCGTGGTACATACAAAGATATTGCTATATCCCATGCAAAACGGGACGACGATGCCCACACAAATGGTGTCCAGAACGGCACATCAGGCCTTGTAGAACCAGAGCTTGGTGTACCTGCTTTAGGGTCTCTGAAGTCAAAGAGTAAGATGTGGATTCTGGCTGGTGTGGGTGCATTTGCTGTTCCCGTTCTTCTCTACTACGCTACTTTCTCTGGCATCATGAGTATACGGCACGAGTACACGTCGTTCCATGTAATGTACGATCAGGAAGGCCAGGATATCGGCGAGTTCATGCGCCATAATATTCCTGCTCGTGGTGTTACCTTACATGATGACACTCATTTGTCTCCTGCGGGATACTACGCCGGCAGACAGGTGTTGGTGTCGTATACAGGATGGGTATCCTCTCATGGCTATGATTTCCACGACCGGAATCGCGACCGCGAGTTCATTTTACCCAACCTAATGAAAGATAGTGACCCTGAAGTATATAGTGCTTTACGGCGTTGGGGTGTGCGTTATGTTTTGTCGGAACGGCCGCGAGAGCACCCTCGCGATACGCAAAAAGAGGGATTCGACCCAGATTTGTACCTTGATGGACAGCTGAAGCGACTACACCAAGCTGGTCGCTACCATTTGTTTGAAGTCTTAGGGTATGGCTTCCCGCCTCAATAATAGCAGATAGGTTACTTGGCAAGATGGCGTACTTAATGGACACTGTACCAACATCTGTTGAGCACGTTAGCTTTTCAACATATCGTATCCCCATATAACACTACGATACCAGTTGAGCTCACTTCGTCATGGGCGCTTTGCGACTGTCAGAATCACAGGCTATTCGGTAGCTATCGTGCTTCCGCTTGCGGCGTAACTTTCTTTGGGTGCTTGAATTCCTCGAAGGAAAGATTGTCGTTTAGCAGCAATCTTTGTCTCTCCCCGCCTTTTTTGTTCCCTTGCGTCTCCCCCTATCTTTGTCCTCGTCCACAGTTTTCTTGATAGAACAAGTGAAGGGGGCTTTCCTTCAGAACGAAGTTTTCAGCAGATTTGAGTGGCTTCTACGTGACAAAGAATGACGGGAGCACTCCGAGAGCCGTGGTAAAATGATTCTCTGGGGTACTTTATGGTGGTTGGGCACCATCGCGGTAGCCTTTATCGTTCTCACAGGCAAATTGTATCCTCGATTTACGCTTACAGAGGTGTTTTTCGCGTCCATTCCTGTCGGTACGATAGGGGGAGCATGGATTACTTTTCTCGTATCATGTCTACTGCACGAGATAAGTTTCATGACCCTGTCCATTGCCACCATTGGGCTTTTCTACATTGGATGGGACTACTTTGCGCCATTCAAAGAAAAGGCCCCCGGGGCTTTTGGTGGCCTAAAACGTGAATTAAAGAGAGATTGGGTACTCTGGGTGAATTTAGCAGGCTGGGGTGCTTTTGTCGTGCCCCTCTTCAGCAGCCGATTCCTCCCCGAAGATGAACACGGGAACGTTTACTCGGGTGGCAGTTGCTGGTCAGATCTTGCCATCCATCTGCACATTGCGCATTCCTTCCTGTATGGACGTAATCAAGATGTGGCCTTCAGTGACATGTACAGTCCCGTGTTTGCTGGGGAGAAAATGGCGTACCCTTTCTTACCGGACTGGCATGCCGCTATCTTGAAGTACATGGGCGACCCAATGCGTTTCGCCATGATGCTTCCGGGAATTGCCATGTTTTTCTCCCTTGTTGCACTTCTTTTCTCAGTAGGGCGACGAATGGTTCGATCTGATCTCGCTGCTACGGTAGCCATTATCCTAATTATCGTAGCTGGTGGAATGGGCGGGATCAATCTTTCAAGGAAGTATGATTTTGAACGGATCATGATGGAATTCGACCCCATTCAGGATGACGTTGGTGACAAGGGCCAAGTATTTTGGTTTGCGTTCTTACCTCATGTTTACTTTCCTCAAAGAGGTGCCACATTCGCCTATCCAATGGTACTGACGATACTAATGCTTGTATGGGCTGCGACCTCCCCGACGAAAAACTACCATCAAAGAAATTCTCATGCTCCAGAGTCGGCGATCTTAACAAATGCTGAACGTCGAGGCTATCTTCTCCTTGCCGGTACATTGTCTGCTTCGCTACCGTTGGTACAGGCCCATTCGTTCATTGCCTTGGGCATTCTCATCGGACTGCTATTTCTGCTAGAGTCGCCAACTTGGTTGGCTCACCCAGTGCATTTGCTTGGTTGGATTCCAGCTGGAATCGTTACTGTTGCTTTAGCTGTACCACAGCTATCAGGTTATTTGGGCACCGTCCTAGAAGGAGGGCCACAAGGATCTGGGACATTTATGGATTTCAGGCCGATCTGGTCCCCACCGCCGTTCTCCTATCCTGCAAATTTCAAGAACTATTGGTGGTTTTGGTGGAGAGCAACAGGGCCGATGGTACCCATAGCCACGGCTGCTCTGCTTTGGTGGTCATGGCCAGCCATAAAGGCGTGCGTCAGCACTGTCAACCTGCTCAAGTCTAGCTTTAGCTCGAACTCTGGTAGCTTCAGTGTTCCAGACAGTGTTGCACGAGATCCCACAGAGACATTCGCGGAGTCAGATGGCTCTTCCACTAACGGGAAAAAGACCCCGACAATAGCGTACGGGTATGGTGGCTTGTTGAGGAAGATTCCTACTCCCGAGGAAGAAGAAGGTTTGAACGAGCTTATACACACTGTCTCCTGGTATTACGCTCCCATCCAGGACTTCGCAATTAAGTGGGAAAGTATGTGTGAAGAGCATAACCGTGGAAGGGTTTTGGATACGTTTAAATTGGCATTGTCTGGAGCTGCTGTATGGGCGTTCGGAAACTACGTGATGCTCCAACCGTGGGACAGGGACAATTGCAAGCTGCTCTACATTGCACTGTTTATATGCTTGCAGTTGTCGGGGAAATTGTTAGTTTTCCCATTTGAGCATTTGTATTTACATCTCACGAAGAAGTATGAAGATGCCAGAGGCACACAGAAGAAACACGACGATGCCGTTCGTTCGAATGGAAAGTCTGTGACTGGAGCCGACGAAGAGCTGATGCGCCAAAAGCTTGCAGTGCCAAGCTTGGGGTTCTTGAAACACAAAACAGCAGCGCTAGCTCTGGCAGCATGCTTCGTTGCTTTCACACCTCTTGCTATGTACTATTCGTGCTACTCTGGTGCTCTCAGTGTGACGAGGGAATACAGGTTGTTCAATGTTCTATACGATCCCGATTCAATTGCTGTTGGAGAATATATGAGGAATGAATTGCCTCCTAAAGGTGTCACTCTTCACCGAGATACTCATCTTACCCCGGCCGGTTTCTATGCTGGCAGGCCGTGCTTAGTCTCCTTTGCCGGTTGGATGTGGAGCCATGGTTATGACTACCATGAGCGGCACCGAGACCGGGAGTTCATCTTGAGCAATTTGTTGAAGGAAAGTGATGGCCAGGTATATGGCCTACTTCGGAGGTGGGGTGTACGGTACGTCTTAGCAGAGCACCCACGAGAATTTCCTCGGGATGAATCAAAAGAGGACTTTGATCCGGATCTCTACCTGGATAACCAATTAAAGCGCATCAAACAGGTCGGTCGTTTCCATCTGTTCGAAGTCCTTGGATACGACCACCCGCCTACGTAAGGACAAGGATAGCGAAGATAGTAGATAGAAGATTGTATACTCAGGGAATAAACAGAAAACACGATACAGTTGAATTATGCATCATTCCAGTTATGTGAATGTCAGTACTCTGTAGTTGACTCTAGAGTTGTCGGGTTGTTGTGTGATGCTCAAGGTCGTCTAATGTATGCAACCACACAATGGCGTCCCTATACATTCGAAGGCGTATGCTAAGAATTTGCCTGGGAGGCTACAGACGTGTCCATGGCGTGTCTGCAGCAACGCAGCCTCCCATGCCAGTGACACTGGGAGCATCGTATGCTTCTTTACCACGCTCCAGTGTGCGTTCAGGGAGCACTGCGCCAGCAGGATCACCAGCAGCATCATCTCACTCTCAGACACAAGAGCAACAGCAGCAGAAAACTGTGGCGGTGGCGTCATTTAGGGACCTGGAGCCTCTGGCCCGTAAATTCGTGCTTCGGGTTCACCCGGATAGAATTCATCAGTACGCCGATGAGCACATCAAGACGAATCAGAGGTCTTTAGCCGAATTTATGGACATTTTAGAGAAATTAAGGACACTGTCATCGGAATCAACGGATTTCTCCAAAGTGAAATATGGAGAAGACTTTGCTCACATGAAGCAAGTGTATCGCTTTCAATTCTACTTTGAGCAGAAAGGCAACAATTCCCCAAGTGGTAAACATGAATTAAACCAGATGAAATACAGGTTACTCATCCCTTCAGATCTCTTATTTCAGACGCAAAAGTCTCTCCAACAACAGAAAAACCCGAAGAATCAAATCAAGTGGTTGGCACTGAGCCGGAGAATGATTAGTGACGTTCTACGGCAAATTGGAGTAGATTTGGAAGTGGAGTTAAGTGAAGAGATACAGGAGGCTTTGAAAGAAAAGCAATATCAAAAAGAGAGGCCCTACTCCAGGAAGAAACCTAAGGAACCATCCGCGGAGGATTTGATGCGAAGCAACATTCAGCATATGTCTCCAATCGTGCAAGGCAAGGCTCACGGCTTTCAAGACATAGCAATGCACCAACTATCAGTGTTTACAGAACAACAACGGAACGCAGCCGTAGGGAATTACATCTCTCGACGGGTTCGCACCGAATTTATTGATAATGAACAACGGGCGGAAGCTGTAGGCAGACTAGCGGATGCGATGTATCGCTACTTCGACGCACTGCAATTGTTTAGTGGAACATGGGGAATAATTAATCTAGTTTTATCAGCCTCGTACGATTTCATTGCGGAAACTAACACGGTATATATCCCGTATAATTTTCGAGATCGAGAATTTGTAGACTACGTCAAGAAGGTGTTACCTCAAGTCGAAAAAGAAATGAGAAAGGATCCACAAGAGGAAGTTCGGAAGCAACAACAGATGCGAGCTTCAGGAGCCGGTAGTAGACAGCGGATACCTAAGAATCAAAGTAGCTTTCTAAACAGCGTTCGAACAATGAACTTCTAGGAATTTCGCTGTCGTAGACCCTTCAAAGTAACTAAGAGAACGTAATGCTGACCCGATGCTCTCGAACGTCAATCTTCCCAGTGTGCAACTTGTTGAAGGTTAGAATTATTTCCCCTCCTTCTTGAAGTCAAAAGCTTCATCGAACAGTGATGTACTCGATTCGGGCGTTTCCCAATTCATGGTACCGCTATGCTCGAGCACACCGAGAGCTTCCTGTTCATAGAGACAGCATGTAACCATGTGAGCACTCAGGGAGGTTATCGGCCCAACTCACCTCTACATCTAATTTCCCGTCTCCATTAGCATCGAAAATATCGAATACAACCCGGATCTCATTGTCTGATGGCTCGCGCCCTGTAGGAGTAGAACCAGGCACCATGTAATATGAGCGCGCAGAGATAGGTGTGTGCAGTCCTTACCTGTGATGTCTCTACACAGCTTCCGAAACCGCTCTTCTGACACTGTAGTGTCCGAACTATTAAGGATAGTCGATGTCCCCGTATCCAGCAACCTCCATAAATTATCTCCGCGGCGGCCCTGTATTTGTACGGGAGACATACGCTTGACATACCGGAGGTACGTCCAGGCGGATGAAGTCGCAACTAGTGCGCTAACGACCGAAGCAATCCACATGGAGTAAGGAAGGTGTTCGACGCCACTCTGGAGATTCATTCCTGCGCAGCCAACGATAAAATAAGTCCCGATACAATGCAAATGAGACATGTCAGGGCTTGGTTATCAACGGCAGTAGGGAATGGTATCTCTTACCGAAACTGCCCACAATAAACGTCCCGACAGATATCCCAACACCAGCGATTTGTATCTCCAGACTCCTAGACATCACGTAATTCCTGTATGCATCCATTTGTAGATTTATGGTTTCCTGTTTTAGAGATATTTTTCTGGACAGTTGATCCGCTGACTGATGCGTTTCGGTCACTTTTTGATGATGCGACTCCAGTAGTGCTTCGAGGGAAAGAATGGTATTTTGCGACACTTCAGTGGGGCGACCAAGCACTCCTTGGTCAACATGCTTTTCTGTCAGGCACATTTCTCGAAGATACTGCTCATCATTTAGGAGATTCTGCGTCAACAGTGTGAACATTATGCATGACAAACTACAAGTCGCTTCCATTGGACGGCCCAGCCAACAAGCTTACTCGTAGCCCGTGTTCGATGTTTTCGTTCACTCGAACGAAATGATACAGAGTGTTTCGAAGAGGAAACAATGCTATCAGTCTTCTGCTGGCTTCGCTATGGTGACCATCCACACCGTATTCTCTCAATGCATTTTGTACCAGCGGATGCATAATGACCACTCTGTTGGCATACATATTGATCATTTCTCGAAGGCAAAAGTCCAAAACGGTAAACTCAAATGGCATTTCCATACGAATTTCATTCATTCGCTCCTGCAGTGCCCTATCTTGGTGCATGGGGTCAACATTAGTATGAATGGACTCCTTATCGGTGTGAAAACGTGCAGATATATGTCTGGCATATACTTGTATCTCCCTCTTCAGCTTGGTTGTTAGTCCCATCACGTGTTTGCCTGTGGTGACAACAGAGGTTTCGTTAAGTTCAGTAATACTTCCTGGAAGGGGCCGTACCGTACCTTTCTTGTTGAAAATCATGACTTCTTCCGCAAAGACTAATGCTCGAAAGTGCGAAAGACAGAGCATGATGCACGAGTTTCGGGGCAGGATATGGAACTGCGGTATATCATGTTTCTCTTCCAGACGTAGTAAATCTCGTATCGGGAGACCCGAGATATCTTTGAGTTCCCTCCAGCCAAATTCCTTCTCGACAACATTTCCCAAGTTGTCAATAATAATCGACGACATCATCCGATTCCCCTCCACGGGATTCCGAAACATTTCCACCTGGTGGGATCCATCTCCAGTATTGCTTGTATCTGTCGGTTCTCCTGTCCCTGTAACACTGAAGGCCCTTTGGATTCCTCTGTAGACAATTGTGCGACTGTGCGTTCTGTGTCGTAAAGATCTGTAGCCACTGAGGAATCGAGACGAGCTCCTGTGCACCATTGTCTGCAAGCACTTGAACATCTTGGCTTCCTCTTGTTGTACTTATGGCATGCCTGTTAGACTGGTTTGTATGGCAAGACAAACGAAGAATTCTCCTTTTCTTGTTTAATCTGTGCCTGATACAGTGTGTTATGATTGAATAATATATGCCATTTTATACAACTACTGAATGAAGTTGACATCTATCCAACTCGTAGGCGACAATGCAAGGGCGTATACGTCATTGCCTAGTGATCTCCGCTTGTATACGAGCCCAAAGTCCCATACTGACACGGCAGGAGCTCAACACGATTCCAAGACTATTGGCAACTTCTCAGCATTATCCGAAGCTCGTGTACAATGGAGGAAGCGTATTACAGCAGCGCCAAAAATCGACCAGTTCGGGGAGCTCTTCGCAAGTCACGGCCAACGGGGAGAGTGATGCCAACGAGGACAGTAGCAAGAAGAAGGGGAAAATTAGGAGTATTATAGCTCAATATGGGTACGTGAGACTGTGTGAGTAAGGAGTTCTTTCGGTCGTTCTCGCTTGAACTGTATTTCGTCACTGCACTGCAGGAGATTGGGCCTTGGTTTATACACTGTTAGTTACCTAGGGACGCTCATTCCGGCGTATATTGTGTTTCGCTTAAATGACAATTTTGGATTAGACCTCTTGCAAGTGTTGGACTATTTAAATATAAAGGAACGAGTGAGCTCGTTCTTTGGGTAAGTTTTTACAGCGTCGAATGGTCGTGCGCGTGTACTTTTGACCAGCTCCTCGGTATATTAGGATGCAGGTATAGTACGCCCGATGATATGCAACTAAAATCGTGGCAGGTCTCTGCCGTATTCGCCTACATTGTAGGCGATGTCACAGAAGTTGTTAGAATACCGGCCGTGTTGGCTCTCTGCCCCGTGGTGCACCGGAAGTTATACAATACTTCGAGCAACGAGGATACAAACGGTGACGAAAACAGTAAGCAAGATGCCCAACAGAGCCACAACTCGACCAATGAGAAGCGTGATTGAGCATACATATCACAAATAGTAGAAGCTGCGTCTCATATGCCATCCTTCGCTGCGTTTGTGAGGATAGCACACAGTGTGAACAACACAGGTTAGGTGAAACTCCAGTAGGGAGTACATTCGCGGGATACAAGAATAGCTTGGACCGCATAGCTGTAGATGTTAGTCGCAATTCTATCCTTGCGCATGGTGCCGTACATGGGAGGATAGAACAGTGTCACGGATCGTTAATTTTTTCTCGATACCGACAATCAGCACATGCATGATGTTCTGAAACCGTTGTTTTTTTTAGCATTAGCTTTTGAAGCATGGAGTAGCTGATTATGCTTCGTGTGCGACCAGATTCGTATACACTTTGATGACTATCAATGTGTAGCATTCTTGTATGTATTCACCAGAGCATCATGCTTGTATTGATGCGCTATAATTATACGGAGACAGAACGGAAGTGGTTAAACCTTTCTGCAGAGGGTCACTCCATCAGCTAGGGGCAGAATAGAAATCTCCACACGGGAATCATTGAAGATCTGTTCGAAACAAACACAGGATTATATACTGAGCAACGCTTTCTCCTTGCGCGATGCATGAGAATTTTTCTTACCTTGTCATTAAGAGAACGAATTGCGACCGTGCATTCATCCTCTTTAATATTTGGATCCGCGACATACCCTTGCCACAAGGTATTATCGACAATTATCACTCCACCTTTTCGGACAAGTTGCAGTCCACGTTCATAGTAGGTATCATAGTTTGTCTTATCCGCATCTATGAATACAAAGTCATAGCTCCCTTCTCCTTCCTTCTGAAGGATGTCGGACATGGTCTCGGTTGCATTCCCAATTCTTAAATCTGATGTAGAGACATGATTCTTACTCAACGAGCGGTGGACGTCAAATGGTGGTTGGCGGAACACATACCAATTTTCTTGTCAACGTTTTCTTCTTTCCAAGCGGCGAGCCCAGCTGGCTTTACGTATTCATCCCTGCAAGAACAGTAACGAATAGCCCGACTAAAACAATCGATCGTCTAATATTCTTTCTGACTGGCATCACTTACGTAATATCGAGAGCCACTACCTTTCCATCAGCGGGCAATCCAGAAGCGAGGGAGAGTGTCCCATATCCAGTAAAAACTCCCACTTCGATTCCCCGTTTGAATCCCAACGAAGACACAAGCCATTTGAGGAACTGTCCCTCATCTGGGCTAATGCACATGACAGACTTGCTCGGCCCAAGGGATTCCGTATATTGTCGGATTATTTCATGGCCTTTGGAGGGTCTGGTGCCAACTTTACACATATAGTTGAATAGCTGTGGGTGCATCCCACTCTTCGTTTCGTCACGTTGCAATTTGGACTCCTTTTTCTGTTATGAATTGCATTCATACCTCGTTTAGATATACCTTCCAAATAAACATGGAACCAAGTTGACCTACCAGTTGTTCCTCGTCTTTCCCAGCTCCCGAGCAGCACCATCTGCTGCAATGCCGTCGGATGTATCGGACCAATGGAGGTGCTGCAACACCTACGAGAGCTCCAGCGGCCATCATGGATAAATTCATGGTGCTGAAAGGGCATTTGGACGAAGCGCCTCCAGCGGCTCGTTGCGAGACAGACATCGTGGTGAATGATGCTTCTACCAAAACCAAAACCAAAAAAAAAAGAGTCACACACTAGGAACAACGACCCAAATTAGATTCCCGACGATGCAAATCATGATTCATTCATTACAGTACCATATATGTGGTATTAAATGGGCGATACAGTCGGGCGTTTGGCCCGGAAGACTTCAAATGATTTTGTAGCAGATTGGTCAGAGGCAAAGGGGAGCATTTTGGTGCTGATGCACCCGAACTAGGACGTTATTTCTGTAGCGACGAAACATTGATTAAGTCAATGGGTAAAGGTGTATATTTTGGGAGGATGTGGTTCAATGAGCGTCTAGGAGGTTGCTACTACCTACGAAAGCTCCAGCAGGCACTTGCATCCGATTTTTCCACGCTTGGACTGGTTCTCGGGTTCTACGAAATCTCAACACCAATTACTCACATTGTGTCTCACACAACAGGCTGTTAACAACAGCACAGCAAGAACTGCTATTGGAACATCCGGGCCGTCGTCCCGGAAGACTACAAAGACCTTCACGGTTAAACGGCATTCAATGGCTTATTAGGGTGTGTCTTATTAATTGCCAGACTTATACATCTTTTTGACGCATGAGAGGGATTCAGCTTAAAGATGCAGTGACTACTGTGGCTGTTCTTCTCAGTAGGGCATATACGTGTGCAAGTGCATAGAAGACAGGGAGGACAACGGCAAGCATAATGGAAGAGGAGCACTCTGGTCCTGATGCAGCGGATTACGCTCTCCCGAGGAGCAGTAAGTACATGGCAACGGTGACGGGGGCCCACCAGAGTGGTACGGTAGGTGCGGCAGCTTCAGATGGAGGACCGTCGTCAGCAGAGCGACAGCGGCGTCGAACCACACCGAGCGTTCAAATGGAGGACGAAATCGCCCCTCCCGTGGAATGTTGTCTTTACACGCTTTATTGCCCACATCCAATGACTCTCTTCTTGCCACAGCAAGAGGACACATCCCCCATCAAATCCCTGCATACCATCAGCAAGAGCTTTTTTGAACGATGCTTTGTATGCAAACCTGTGGCTGAGCTATCTTCTCAGCACCATGCCAGATGGTGGCCTCAAGCCTTGTATAACGAATGGGGAGGTACTAGAGTCCGATCTCAGTTGATGAAATCGCAGCATGGAAACCGCACTCGTGGTCTCGGTGGTGAAGAGAATCTCAATGAGACTATCACTCACGCTGATTTGGTATTACCGACCACTCACGAAGAATCTTCGCCCAAGACAATTTCGTTCCAGGACGCAGCCATGCGAATAATGGGGAAACTTTCTGGGGCATTCTACGAGCGAAAGCTTGAGGCCCCATTTCTATGCATGTGGGGTCATGATAGGAATTCCTTTAAGGACAGTGTATATCCGATATTGAAGCCACAGTGCTCTCAAACTAGGCTACGTTTTCTTGAAATTGACTTACGCCAACAACAGTTGCGAGATGCCCACTGCTTGGGCAGAGTAGGACTTGCAATCCACGTCGATGATTTGGATGGGTGGCAATACGTGCAGTCCACGAACTCTGAAGAAGTGTCACAAACCTGTAAAATTTATGGGAAGAGTATTGCACGTGCATTGCTAAGCGGAGATACGTGTTTGCAGGATGGTCACTCAGCGCTGAGAGAGGAAAGGCTTAAGGATATACAGACGAGGTTGTTGAAGAACGTTGAAGGTTCTTTCTTTAGGATTTTCAGTTACCTCCTTCATTCCAAAGTTAGAGACGCGTTGCATCAGCTCCGTGATTCTATCCGTAGTAGAAGGCGGATTTCTGATGCTCGGATTTTTATTGTCTTTGAAGTGCTTCAACTGGAGCTTTCAGATGATTCATGCCCAGAACAAAGGCTGGTTCTTCATTGCTTCCCTTCGTTGAACGATGAGGCTCCAAGGGGCCCGAGAAACAGTGCCTGCTTTGCTCTTGGACAAGCCCCTTATTGCCAAGGGAACTCTGAGGCAGCTACATCCTCGGCAAACATGCAGCCTCGACGCCGTAGTACGGACTCCATTTCTGAGTTGAGTGACGGAGACCCTTCTAAAAGCTGTGGTACCCCTTTCTCTTATTACGATGTAGAGGAAGAGAACCTCCGGGAAGATTACGGAGAACAAGAAACACAATTTGAAAGCGGCCATCCGGAGACACCCCACCGTCCTAACGAAGCCCACATCAGGCCGAAGTCACAATTGGATCCGGAGTTACTACTTCTATCCAAGCATTCATTGTTGCGCGTGTCATCTGTTGTTCGAATGGGTGTTACACTTGCATTGTCGGTCTTGTCAGGTGTCGTTATTTTACTGCTCATGTCGGTTCCAGAAAAGGTTCTTCCGGGCACTGCTTCCGAAGAATGGAGACGAATGGCCAGCGCTTTCTCCTTAGGTCTGGTTGGCCTGGTGAACTTTGTTCTTGTGATTTGGTTCATAAAGGTCATTGTGGTTAAGTCAAGAAGGAGTGATGGGTCTCTGTCTTTTAGATTCTTTTGCCTCGTAGTAATCACTGGGTATGTAGCATGGATGGACTACAGCGCTTCCAGGGGAATAACCGAGTTCCTCCTGCCTCCGCATAGTATCCTGAATCCTGCGAGACTGCAATCATGGAGTGCATATCTGACTCTCATAATTTTCACGGTCTACTGTTGCGTCGCATGGTTGCTAGGAAAGTCCTGGAAATCCGCCATGGTGCTGGAACAACTGGGAGAGCGTGGTCAGATTTCTTCGCTCACCCGGTATAGCACGTCTGTCTTCCTCGTTGTTATGACCGTTGCCTCAGTCCTTTACATGTGCTTCCAAGACATTCGAGTATCTCGGTTGGCCTCTATATTTTTCATGCCTTTGGTATCGTTGTTTGCATGTCTCTGCATCCTGTCCACTATTTTGGGTTCATATGCCAAACAGCTGAGCAGAGCAATCGCTGAAGTTAACCATCTTAACAAGAGTTCGTCGGAGGAACGAGGCTAGTATATGCATGCTGAATTAGGTCAATGCACCACGCGAAGATGACTAAGCAAAGAAGCGTGACGACGTAGCCAGGTGTTATTTTTTGACTCATCGTGATAAGAACGAGGGTAATATTTTGATCTTCGACAATCGACGTCAAGAATTCTCTGCATTTCACGTTTGCGCATCCGCCAATCATGGTAGACGTTTGAACTGCGAAGAGGAGAGACGAAAACCTGTCTCGCGGAAGGTGCACACTGAGCGACGCACACTGGTCTAAAAACCTGTAAATCGCCTAACACCTCTTCTTCTTGACCTCCTGGTGGTGCACAAGTTAATTATGTATGTCCTCTTTGCCGGCGAAGAATTGCGGTGTTACACTCAAGGCAACAAGCCCTGGACCAGAGGCATTTAGCTTTATTAACGGCACATACCGGATCTTTGAACCGGAGTAATAACACTTCAGATCAGACGAGTTATGAACTCACGTTGCGTTCAGTATCTAGTCTTCCCATTCTTCCTCTTCCAACATTTGATCGAGAGACTGAGCGCGTGATTTGAAAGCGTCCGTCACTCAATACGATGACACATTACAGCGTCCTTCCCCCACCCTGTGAGAAACACTGGTAGAGAATACGTACAATATCATGTTGAGCACCTCTGCCGATGGTAATCTCGCCTGGTTCCAGCTCATACAGCATTTTGGAACTGCGTAGATAGGTCAGTGTTTAGCAGGCCACACGTGTGTGGTGTGTGTATTCAACAGTCAACTGGTACAAGCTGCCGTGCGGAAGCAACAGAGTTACTGTATATACCGTTTCCTGGTGAAGGCGGAATGATCTGGTCAGTCTTGGAAACAGTACAATTGTATCAGTTTGTTCCAAACCAAAACTTTGCCACTTCACGATCAACACTATACATATGACTGGTTGTACCGCGTACATATGTATGTATGTAGACTTTGAATCTCGGGAACGCAAAGAGCAACAAATACGAAATAAACTGGCTTTGTAACGGTAGTGGTACAAGGTTTGGGTATTTCTTATCGGCTGAAGCTCGTGCATCCAACGTTAGGAAAAATACGTTCGGCGTATCTTCGCGCTACAACAAAGGCAACACTCCCATTTCCTCCTGGTTGCACCGAAGGGAAGAGTGTATATGGGATAGGGAAGTATTGTGGTACAACAACTGTACTGTATAACAGGATAACAGTTAGCCCCACTTTTAGCCTAGCTTAGATAATTAAAGCATGAACTAGTGATGAAAGTATGATAATTAATTTCTTTTCTGTGTCCTGATGCATG
This sequence comes from Halocafeteria seosinensis, assembly GCA_001687465.1. NCBI lineage: Eukaryota > Bigyra > Bicosoecida > Halocafeteria > Halocafeteria seosinensis. The sequence goes on along the minus strand of LVLI01000020.1, from coordinate 55,377 downwards.
AAAGGAGACCTGTGGTTGCATTTAGTTGTAATCTCCAATACAGCGTATGAGGAAAGGCGTAGCCTCGGCTAACGGGCACTTACTACAGTTAAAATTGAATACACACTGTATGGATATCGGTTCTCTTTGGAAAAGCAAGATGGTTCAAATTCAGAATTCCAATTGGTCCGGAATTGCATCGACGATAAAGCTCTTATTCTTAGGTGTATCGCTCGTGCGCAACATTTTTACTATGTTTGATGCCGTATTATATTTATTGATTGACGTCATATATCGTACCACACACTGCACTGCGACTGCGGTCTAAAAAATGTTCAACGTTGAAAACTTAAACTTGAAGATAGTTCTAAACGCTTAGCTTCCTTCTTGAAGTTCAGTGTTTCCTATGCTTCATGCGTTGTCTATAGTTTTGAGGACAGCAGACAGTAACCATGAGTACTTCCCCTACACCACCGGCTCCCCACACTAGAATAGGAGCCAGGAATGGAGGAGGAAAGAACCAGGGCCCTACTTCCACGGCTTCCTCCAGCCGCGGTTTGAAATGGTCCCTCTCGAGACACAAGCTTTCCAAGAACGCTAGCAGAGATAAACAGGATCAGATGGACATGGGTCAGATTTCAGAAGATGTGTTATCCATTCCTGCTACCGCCAAGGCTCTAGATAAAGTGAACAATAAGGAAAACAGCTTCGTTCCCATCACAGAAGGATCTCACACTCATGGGAAATCACGTAAACAAGGTCTTTCGGACAAATCCAGGCCTCCTTCACACGGCCATAAAAGGGGCCAGACGGAGAGTAAAGAAGCAGAAAATGATCCCTTCCGAAACACGAACGCTGCTGGCACACAAAGCAAAGGACCTGCGAGCAGTGAACCTACGACACCGGCGGCTATGGCGGCCTCTCCAACAGTATACCATCAGATTTCAAGACGTTGCGAAGGGCTATGTTCTATTCCTACTGACGAAGAAGTGAGTTAACTGAGCATCCTCTTGGAATGGATTTCTTTGATCGTGTACTTACTCTATTGCGTTCCTTCCCTCAGTGTGCTAGGGCAGACGTTTTAGATTTGGCATCTAATGAAATTGCGAGTTTGGATGGAATTCAACAATATAAGGCTCTTAGAAAAGCATTCTTGTTTAACAATAACATCGAATCAGTTAGCAAAATTGAAGAGTGAGTGATTCTCGGCTGTTGCTGCCCTAAGTGCTGGCTGGATGTTGTTAATGCTTCGGGTGAGCCTGCAGCAACCGACTATTAGAGGAGCTATATCTACAACTTAACCAAATTAAGGGTATCAATTTGCGGCGGAACTTATCCCGACTGTCGACGCTCAGGATCGATGGGAATCGTTTAACGGGTGTTGAGTTTTTGCGATATATGCAGTCCCTGAAATATTTGAATATCAGCAGCAATCCACTTTCGGATATGAAGGTACGTGTGGATGCTCATGCCTGCAACAACGTAGGTACTGCAAATTCTTATCGCACTTGTGTGGCACAGGGGCTTGGATCGTTGAAGAACTTGCGTGTCTTGAAAGCCTCTAGTTGTGGGATTTCTTCGATAGAAGAAATTGTGTTCTGCGGCAATTTGGAGGAACTGGAACTGGATGACAACCCGATAAAGAACCTCAGGAAGCTCAATGCTCTTAAATCGTTGGAAATACTATCACTAGAACGTTGTTCCTTAGACGATGCGACCCTCGCCCACTGCTCAAGTTGCTACAGCGTTTCGTCTCTGTCCCTTGCTGGTAATTTGCTATCCGATGCTTCCTTATTGCCCAAGTTGTTCCCAAATACTTCCGAACTTGATGTATCATCAAATAACATTGATTGTAGGGATGAAGGGTGCCTCCTGGATGGTCTTTCTCCACTTAAGGTGCTTCGATCTCTTCAAGCTGATATTGATCTGTCGACTAAAGAAACAGCTAATATTGAAAGTAGATACCGCTCCTACTTCCCCTATCTCCTGTTTGTAAACGAGTTTGAACTGCAGACGGAGGTAGAACTTGGTACAGACGAACACAAAGATGACGAAGAGCAGGAAAAACACAATGAAAATGTGGATACCGAGATCAGCCTTCCTTCTAATACGGAGATGTCGTCCGACCCGCCGAAAGTCGATCAACAGGAAGTCGACAAGATACGGCGGAGCATCGAAGAAACAAAATCTGCGCTATCGTCGAGAGCCACAGAGGCTACTGAACATATGGCTTCTGCGAAACCATTTAGGATATCGGCGCATAACTTTAGGAAGACAAATACCAGAAAAGCTGAAATGGAAAGACTGGCCAAGCGCGTTAATGATATCGGACCATCGTCTAGCACGTCACAAGACCGCCCAAAAAGTCGAAGGAAGAAGCTCGGTGAAAATTCAACGAGCGTCGAAGTGGATTTTGAAAGAGCCGTGAGTGATGAGCAAGATGTCCGGGAAACGCTGAACAGGCTTCGCGATATGCGTAGTCGAAGGTTAGATTTGATCGATGGAGCGATTAGAGGAGATGATTCATCGGAGTCAGCCGTCAATGAATACCGAGATATTGCCAAACGTGAGGGCGAAACTATTCAAGCGATCAGGGAGAAGGTAATGGCTACCCAAAAGGAGGTGGTTTCCCAAGAATCGCGGAAGGTGGGTGAACGCGAGGCAACCCCGATAGGGGAACAACCTGTCGAGATGGACTACAATTTGGACTCGAAAGAAGAATCCGATGCTGGGAGCGACGGTGACATGCAACAGGAAGAAGAGTTCAATCAAAACCATATCCCCAATGCCCCCACGGCACCGAACACGTTTTCGACAGAAATATCTGAGAGTGATGCCAACGACATCGACTCAACCGTGAATCGACTGATGGAATCTGTTTTCCGCGAGGCTGCTCAAAACTCTCGAGAGGAAAACGCGACGTCTACCACAATGCCCTCTGTTGAGACGTCAAAGGTCCATAAGAATCTTTCGCTGTCGAAATATATGCAATTTGCTACACAACTCAAGCGAGGAAGCTCCAGAAAATCCGTCAACTCCTCTCGAACGGAGGAAGACGCTAAAATGGAAGACGATACCGAACCGCAAACGTCAAGGAGTTCAGCAGACACGCAGAGCGCAGGACCTCGAAGTGGTGTTTTAGCGGCTGCGTTAAGGTATTCTAGGTCGGGGGAACCAGCAGAGAATGGAGAAGACGTTCATACCTCCAATCCCCCATCCGACAATCCATCTCTTCTGCGGCGGCCTGCATCGGCTAGCACCTCTACACTTCCGCGCACACAACTAAAACAAGTAAGACTGTTCCAAGAAACTGATTGTAGTGGTTTGGAGCGCCCATCTTCCAGTTGTTCAACAAGTAAGAGCAGTGATACGCCTCGTGAGCAACAGATCGCTGGAAAGGCCCAGCGTCCTTCCAGTCGTCACTTTGGTCGTAGACGACGTGACACAGACTCTCCCGGCCGCTAGCTTCTAGTTACTGATAAAATGACAACAGCTAGACTCAGTGTGATTGCTAAGGGAAGATTCCATAGGAGAGTCGGAACTGCCCCGTCATAGTTCTGTTTACTAATAAGTTCTTCTTTCGTTAGATGTTGCCGTTGTGGTATAGTGACCCCATCACAATCTGTATCCGTGTTTTCAAAAATCGTCTGCGTCCCTACGTCATCATCTTCAATACAGTCTCCGTCAAGGACACTTCGGCGAAGATCAATGTGGCGTTGGAGTTGCGCATTTCCATCAGTTTCCTCAAAAGACTGCATCATCGACATTGGTTAACATGAGCGTACTCGCGAACAATGCGCAATCAACTTACTCTCAGAAAAATACACGACACGAAAGAGGCCTGGCCTCGTCGAGCTGTTCCTCTCATTTTGAGGAAACCTGTATTCGGTCCATCAATTTGGTAAGTGGACGATAAAGGAGAGAAAAAAACTATTGTCGGCCGGTGAATTGTCCCTGGAATTCTTTGGATATTTTCATCGAAAATACGGAGAGTGGCCTGCTCTTTTTCCAACAAAACGCTTTCACACTCTCCATTGGGTTTAATTCTGTGTAAAAACTCATCCAGGTACTCATAATACAACGGGTCACAAACGAGAAAAAGTTCATTTACCTCTTATATAAGCCTCGAGTGTCAACGGAGAAACCAGGAGGTACAGGATTCGGGTATCTGGCGTCTCCATACTGCGCCAAAGCAAACAGCACTACAATATATGATAAATAGAGAAGAATCATAACGCTTTACTGGGGGCAACGAGCTACAGCTGGGGAACAAAACGCATCTGAATGGTAACTACTAACTGGCACTGCAGTCTCGCAGCGCACCAGTACTGGGATATGTACTTCAACTATGATGAAGCGCTAATATACATTGGTTGTTTTATATTTTTCAGTTTCGCCAAAAATTTCTAACATCGTATTCGCTTCAAAATCGAATCGTTTGACATCACTACTCTTTCCTATTCTTAGTAAGGCACAGCCCCATGCATCGTGTAGACATCAGCGTCCTGCGGGGCTCCATACCCGTACCCTGGTTGCTGCGGTGGTGCACCGTAAGCTTGTCCGTAAGGCGGTACAGGAGGTGCATAGGGATTAGCATGGTGTGGGTGCATGTTCGGGTTGTATGCCTCATTGGCAAGCATATGTACATCAGGATTCATCATATATGCATGGGCATCCATTGATGAGGTGTCTTCAGTGGCTGATTTTTCACTCTTCTTCTTCTGATTATATAGTTCGTTCAGGCGACCATTCGCGTCCTTGAGATATTGGACCATATACGGCATAACATAGTCCAGTACACGATTCCTCCATCCTAATTCCAAAGCAACATCCGGAGATACAAGGTTATAGCAAGTATACAATGTGGCAGCGAAACTCTCCTTGTCTTTCTGTTCCATAAAGAACCGGATCAGGTCGTCGCATAAAGCGCTGTCTTCGCTAGCTGCTGCTGTCTCGATAGCATCTTTATACATGTTATCGCTCTTTGAGAGATTGATCGAATGTTCGTATCTCTTATTCTGGCGGTATAAGGCAGCTGCGATACGACGGAATTCAAGCAGTTCGTGTTTCTCCAAAAACTTAGCAAGGTCCAGATGATCAAAATTGTCATGGTTCTCGATGCTCTCTCTAAGTCCGTGGTAGTCTTCATCATCGATCATTATTTGATTAACAGCCTCGTTTACCGCGGAAATATTTTGATCTTGGATGCTCTTGAGATAAGACAAGATCAGAGCAAGGTTGTCATGGCCACTCTTACGAACAAGGTGCACAACTCGGGCATGATCTAGCTTCTTCTTCAATATTTGTAACAGTTTCTCCAACCGCATCGGTTCCTCTTCCAAATAGAACTGGACAGCGCGGTAGAGAAGCTCATTGTTTCTGACCCTACTAATTATGTCAACAAACTGATCATGGTTGAAAGCTACAGGGGAGTGCTCCATCATAATCTGCACCGCTGTGTCGTACTCTTCCGCCTGAATTTGCAGGAAGGCTGCTTCGTCCCAGTGCCGTCCTTCTTCGCAAGCCCTCATCAATCTGGAGACGTTGATTCGAGACCAGAAGAGCTTGATATGTTCCATAAGCTTTTCAGGTCGGTAGCGACTGTATAAGACACCTAATTGTGTAAATACTCCCTGGTGAGCCTGGTCACTGGATGAACCCATTTCCAACACCTCAATCACCTCGTCAAAATGACCACCTTTTTCATAGTGCGCGACGATTTCGTCGAGATAATCAGGACTATTTATGACACGCAGAGCTACTTTCTGAGCCAGCCTGAATTCACGGGCTTCGACGCAGGCAGCATTGACGTCGCACATTGACCTCATACTATTGGCCTTGATGGCTGCGTCAACGGCTTCCTGATATTCACCTAAGCGGACGAGGGTACTTGCTAGTTTGGCATTATTGTGCGCATTAGCGAACAGCGACTTGGCAGCTTTGTAAAGGCCTTCTTCAAAGCATTGGTCACCCACTTCTTGGATATCCGCAACGTTGGGTGACGTAATGAAAGTCTCCAAATCCCCCAAACGGTTGGTTTGAGAATAGGCATAGACCAGCGCACTGTCAATGGTTTTCTCTTTCTTTTTCTTTCGAGCCATCTCCAAATATTTAGCAAGATTCTCGTAATCACCTTCGTTTTTGGCAACATCAATGACTTCTTTGTAGTTCGTCGCATCATCAGCCTTGATATAGCTACTGACACTATCTTTAACCATACCGGCGTCCAACTGCGCTTTCGCCAACTTCGCCCATACATGCTTTGTGTCCACACGTTCCGCGTACTCATGGGCACGGTCCAAATTTTCGATATGGTCAATTAATACATCTACGGCCTTTTCGTGTTCGGAAAACTTCTTGTAGATAGCAAATGCTTCTTCATACAGTTGGTAGTTTTCTCGCAGAGCAATTTCCGCGATGCTCGAGCCATCGAAATTGTCGAGGCGGTGAATATAGTCCATCACACGGTCCTGCGGAGCATCCTGCATGTTGCTGCACTTGATAGCTGTAATGATTAAAAGGTTTTGCAAGTTCGTGTAGTTACTGAATACATCTCCATGAATAACCAGTTTCTCCAATAAGCCTATCAGCTCCGACGGCAATTTGGCTTGCATGAACGCCTTTACAGTCACGGAAACACTGTCCGCATCGTCCGTTTCTGGAAGTGCCGTTGAAACCACCTGATCGATAAGTTGTTTCCGGTACGGGTTATCATCATTAAGCACCCGCGCCCATAACTCCATGTCCTGTTTTTCTACCAGGTACCGTGCTTGGTCTTTGAAAAGTCCGTTCTTGTTCGTTACATCCAGCAGTTCTTCGTCACAGTCTCCTCCAGCTCTCTTATACGCGAGGAACGCAAGGTAAGGGTCAAGCTTTTCACAGTAGGCCCCAAGTTCGCGCGAGTCGTAAAACTGGTTAGTGGTAAGGAACTGTTGAGGCTCCTTGTTAAGCGTAACATAGATCTTTCCAAGAGCGTTGTGTGTTGATGCATCGGTGTTTCCCTCCGAAACTTTCGATTCCAACCATGGCTGAAGAAGACGGAGGCGGTTTCGCTTCTCAACCTCAATGACCAGATCCGAAACAGGGCATTCGTTGCGGCAGAGTTCCAGACATTTCTTCACAAAGTCCTCGTCGGCATCTAAATCCAGAAGCCTGCCAATGACAGCTGGAGCCTTCTGTGGAGACACCTTTGATACATACACCTCAATGAAGCGCTTGAGATTATTATTATACAAGTAGGTTGTCATTTCATCGAGGTAGCCATGCTTATCGCATACGTGGATAAACGGTCGGGGATCCGGAAGTTGAATCTCCATCAAGAAGTTTTTGACCTCCTCAGGATCATAGACCTTGGAATCTCGACAGACCCTCTCGACTTCTTTCAATTGCTTGCACTTGGCCGCAGCTTGAATGTAACGGAAATGGACATTCGGGTTTTCGCTGTTGTTCACAATTGCTCCCAGGAAGTAAAACAACCCATTCCAGCTCTCATGCTGGACGAAGATATCAATCAGCGCGTCTTCACCGAGCTGTTCGGCATACTCTTGAGAAATCTTGATAACGAGAGGCTCGTTAGACCTTGTTTGCATCAATTCTTTGAGGCAATCGATGGCGTCTTCTGCCGAAAGGTTGCCGAAGTACTTAACGAGAAAGTCTTGAGACAAACGCGCAGTATTCCGTAAACAGCGCTTGATGTCGTTTAAGTCTTCGTAAAGCTCCAAAGCCCTTTGAAAGAGACCAGCACGCTCACACAATTTCGCGATGTGCGGACGATCGAAATGATGGAAATTATCAGATCCAAGGATGTAGTCAGCTGTTTGAGGATCACCTCCAGACAGGTTCATCTCCAGAAGTTTCGTCTGGAGTTGAGCTTGGTCTCGTCTGTCACCATCAAGAACGTCCAACAAAAAGCCTGTGCATTCCCTCAATCTATTAGACCGGCGGAACTTATCCATCGCCTGCTCTATTCCAATTAAAGAGCCACCCTCTGCCTTGACCAGTTGCGTAGCAAAGTTCTGTGCGGCAGATGGATCAGTCTTAATGAGGTTATCGAGAATGCCTTCATAGTTCGGATTGTATCCATTACGACGGGCATAAGGGATTATCTTATCATAGTCACCAGCAGCCATATAGCAGTTGATAACCTTCTCGTGGGATTGCCCACTACTCTGATACATTTCCAGGGCCAAGTTTGGATCAAACCTCTGTACAAGGTCTCCTAACTCTTCAGAAGGAGTAATCTTGTCTTCGCGCATCCACTTCTGCAGCAATTCGGCACGACCCTGGGCCAGCACCACTCTGGCCAGTTCGGCAGTCTCAATGGCGTTCAGTCTCCCGTGTTGCATCAACACAGAGAAATATTTAGCAACTGGCTTCTGTTGCCCTTGTTGGGCTGGCATATTCTGGATCTTGTTGATTGTTTCCTTGTTGCGCAGTGTTGTACCCGGGCTTTCCGCTGCCACTCGCGCAGCACCATCGATATCCCCAGCAGCAATTTTGTCGTTGAACTGCTTAACGAACAGTTCATCCGCTCCCTGTGCTCCCAGTCGTCCAGCAAGCTGCATTGCTAGGTCAGTGTTGTTCAGCTTGTTGGACACGTAAGACACAACGTTCTTCTCGTCTATTGTGATCAGTTGCACACGCCCTGTCTTGGTTGTCACCGCCAGCACTCCTCCAGAGGCTTCATGTACAGCAGACGTGAAAATTGGAGAATCACTCGACACTCTTTCACGAGCCACTGCTCCCCCTGTGTGCATGTCAAATACATAAACATATCCACTCTTCGAAAGCACGTAAATCAAATCATTCTTCCGACTGCAATGCAGTGTGACTGGGAAATCGCCCGCAGCATCAGAAGGAACAGGTAAATCAACAGGTCCTACACGGAACGCCTCACCGGGACTGTCCTTCCCTCTTCCCACCTCGATAACTTGAAGCTGCACGTTCGGACCACCTCTTGGTATCGGCGAAACCACGACAAAAATTCAACTAATAGTCTTACCTTCAGGTTTTCACCGGGTTTCCGTTGAACAAAACAAAAGAGGTTGGCGTTGTCAGAGCGTCCTGGGGGCTTCAATTGCGTGAAGCAACCCGCAAACGCCGGTAAGGGCTGCGACACCTTGCGTTCCACGGAGTAGAGTTGCATACGTCCCTCAGGAGTCCCGTCTTTTACGGCCAATCCTACTAACATCAGCCATTTCAGATCACTGCTCGCAGAATAGTCGATAATCATCTTACAATCGCTCAGATTGTTATGGCGGTCGAACATTTTCTCCGGGGAGCCACTACCATCAACGCTCCAGTGATACACGCTATTCTCTGTAACAATGCCAAGGATGCTGTCGTTAACCCACTTCATGAAGACCACTGGGTCATCTGCTGGCATTTTAGTCCCTTTAAGCTTCTTATTGGATTCCATATTTTGCAATTGCAGTGCTCCTCCCACTGTGGCCGGCACATACTCATGTCAGAAGACTCAAGAATTTGGACAGTAAAGATGCCACTACATACCTCGGACTGCTAAAGTCCTCGTGTTTGGTGTCAACGCAGCTCCATCAGTCCCTGCCTGTACCCTATGGACGAATTGGCCCGAAGAGAGGTCTAGAATAGATACCTGTTTTGGATCCGAGGTCTCCCTCAAGCAGACAGCTTTATCAGATGCTAGAGAAAGCGTCTTAAAGGAGATATCATCCGCCTTCACGCCCAGAGAAGGGAGATTAATCACACTCCGGACGTTGATAGGTGGTGCCATCGAGCTCGCCATCTGCGAAAAGCAACATGTAGCCATCGGTAATGGAGTTGTTCGATGAGCTGCTATCCTATGTCTTGCATCTTCCAGGTACAGGCAAGTGTTCACTCAGACAAAGGTACTAGCAAGACGGGCAAACAATCTTCCCATCTATTCAACCCCGTACATCATCCATGTCCTCGTGTGTGTACATTAACAGCAAGCATCTCATCCATTAGTCTTGGGGCTCCACAGTGGTGTTCTTTGCGAACAAAAATGCTCGGTCACTAACCCACAGGGCAGGTATAGGGGCCACTGGCACATCAGGGAAGATACCAGCCCGGATACATCCCCGCGCACGCCTAGCCCGCATGTTACCCAATCTGGACCTCTTGTCGCTATCGCTTCCTCGTTGGAGAGATGGAACACGAACATATCGTCTACTGACAAATATACGTGGCTGGAGTACTCATGTGGTGCCTGCCACACAGACAAAGGACGTACCTTTTTTCTTTTCCTCCCAGAGACAGAAGATGAGGCCGGAAAGAAAGCAGCTTCTCAGCGAAATGAACCACCCTCTTACAGAAAGAAAGAAACAAACACACACACACACACGCTTGATGTGTTGTCAACAACTAAAGGAATGGTCAATACCTTCAGTCACTGCGTTGAATGTACGATAACCTCCCACCCTTTCAACAAAAAGGCGCGGTTTCCGCAACTGAAACTTTTGTTTGGCGTATCCCACAGTCTGCCGCCAATGTTCTGAAGTTCTTTGGGCCATAAATGCAGTCCTCACATGTAAGGAATTTGATAGAAGGCACACACTGAGTGGATCGGTATGATCATATTGCGCTGACAAGGAAAGCTGGCGAAATAAGCTTGCGAGAGAAGGAAACAACGCGGCGGAATCTGAGAACACCAAGAGGAATTCAACAAGAAAAAATGAAGACCAGAAACACATTCACGCTTGCGGCTTCGCTTGCAGCTCTTGCCTCTTTCATGGCAAGTACAGTAGATGCCAAAGTAAGCACACGTCTCCGGAGAACAATGTCAACCGGGTTGTCATTGAGTTGTTGGTGTGGTGCAGGGCGTATTCGATTTGACTCCAGATAATTTCGATGACATAGTAGATGGATCTAAGCCGGCGCTGGTAGAATTTTATGCTCCCGTACGTCTACTATATGGTTTTGCGCTTGATGAAAATGGTTGTTGATAGGTCGTCGTTGGTCTTGCAGTGGTGTGGGCATTGTAAGAACCTTGCTCCCGAGTACGAGAAACTGGGTGAGACCTTCGACTCAAAGTATGTAAAGGCCCCCGACGCTGCCGAAGCTGCGACTGAAAACAGTCATTGTTCTTGTTACTTTGCAGGCGAGATGGAGTGGTCATAGCTAGAGTAGACGCCGATGCTCACTCAGACCTGGGGAGCAAGTACGGGGTCCAAGGATTCCCCACTTTAAAATGGTTTCCGAAAGGGAGCACCGATCCTGAAGATTACGACGGTGGCAGGACCGCAAAAGATATAGCTGAGTTCATTAATGACAAGACGGGCCTCAAAAAGAAAGTTAAGGAACCTTCGGATGCTGTAGTGGACCTCACCTCGACGAACTTCGAACAAAATGTACTTGACCCAAGCAAAGCAGCACTGGTAGAGTTCTTTGCTCCCTGGTGTGGGCACTGCAAGAAACTAAAACCAATTTATCAGCAGCTAGCAGAAGTGTTTGAAGGTGACGAAGATGTGGTAATCGGTGCCGTGGATGCAACAAAACAGTAAGTGATGTGGCATTGACTGGGCATCATAGCAAGAGAATATAGTATTGATGCACTATGTATCTCAGGGAGGATCTCAAGTCCCAATACGGTATTAGTGGATTCCCGAGTATCAAGTTCTTCCCCAAGGGAGATGACAAGACTGCTCAGGACTATACTGGTGGCCGTACGCTGGCTGATCTGGTGGAGTACGTCAACGAGCAAACAGGTGCAAAAAGGTGAGTTTTAGAGTGTTTAGTCGTTTAAGTTCTTTGTGCTTAACTCCGTTCTTTCTATTGTCCTTTGTCTACAGAAACCAAGACGGGAGTCTGAAGCCCGAGGCTGGACGATTAGGCTCGTTTGACAAGCTTATTGATGAATTCCTGTCTGCCAGTGATCAGCAGAGCGTCATCTCGAAGGCAGACAATTTGGTTAAAGAAGTAGAGGAGGAAAATCTTCGTGAAGCGAAATACTATGTCAAGGCTATGCAGAAAGTAGCAGAGAAAGGAATTAGCTTCATTGATGACGAAATTAAGCGTTTACAGAGGATGCTTGAAGGCGATGGCGTTAATGTTGCAAAACAGAAATACATGATGATTCGTCAAAATATTCTCAATGCTTTCAAACGTGATGAATAATCATCCGATAATCACAAGTTAAACAAAGCAAATACACTTTCAACGGAGTCTCCCTGTGCACGTAGTATATTTGGTTCCTTTGAAACTAGAGTTGGATCCTACAAACGCCATGAACTCGATTTTACTTAGCCTGAGGGTGTGTGGTAACGAACTGAATAGCATCTTCCGCTGTAAGTATCTTCTCGGCTTCCGCGTCTGGGATTTGAATAGCAAATTCTTCCTCAATAGCCATACAAACCTCGACTTGGTCCAGAGAATCCAAGCCTAAGTCATTGGAGAAGTGAGCCTTTTCGTTAACTTTTACTGGGTCCACCTTCTCAAAGTTTTTCAACACTGTCATAACTCTTTCCGCTACCTCGCCTTTGTCTAAAAAGTGCTGCAAGCAAGAAACCAGATGAGTGAAGTGACATCAACACTTACTGCCGACTAACTCGCCCTAGCGAAATTACAAAAAGCATCGGGGTGGATTGACCCCTGGAGGCGCCCTACAGAGCTGTCCCTGGGGGACTGACGTGCTCGCGCTACACAGGGAGAAGTAGCAAACCGAGCACACGCCGCCAAAGTGTTGCATGGCACAGAAAAACATATTTATGAACCGACAACTTACCTGTGTAGAAGGAGCACAGAACTGCCTCATGACAGGTTGCGCGAAGACATTGAAGGCTCTAGCCCTTCGAGTGAAATTTGCCAAACGAAGCATCTTTTAACTGTATTTCCTGTTTCGCTATGAAAGAAACCACTTAATCGAGACTTTGTCTAGTCTGATGATATTGGCCTTGATTCAGTATCGAGAGGTAACGCTGCCTATCCGTGCCAAAATCCTTAAGTACTTTGCACGCGAACGAGGGTCTCCAGTTGCGTAGTCAACCACCGAAATAAAGGGAAATCGTTCCAAATAGAAAATCAAGCGGGGTATAATGAGCCTCCAATTTATCGATTCATCAAGTGCATGGTGTTTACGATGCCTGCTTGCTAAGGGATGGGTTCATACGTGGCAAAGTCCATTAACCAGACAATCTTTTCGCAGGGCAGGTTTGTGAAGGTCACGTTTCCGTTGAGCTTGAAGTTACGCCATTTCGCAAGGGAGATGCTATCAAGATGGCGCTATTTTGAGCGTGTTGGCATGTGGCACGGTGTTGTAGACTGTCTGTGGCATAGTCGCTCGCTTCGTGAGTTGTATTCTCAGTATAGTTTCAGTGGCAATCACTGGTAGTGGATAAAGTGAAAGAGTCTCAGAGCGCGCGCTCGGACGTGTCGCACATCTCTAAGCTATATTCAAGACGAAACACTCTGTCTAGGATACGATGGAGACGGTAACATTTTCTAATGATGTTACCATCATGAGGCCAACGAGCCATGCCTCTTGGCCTCGACGAACTAGGGGGGAGCCTTCGACAGGCGTCTTCTTGGAGAGCGACTACCATCACAGTACGAAGCATAGGTATGGTGGCGAATTCGATGGCCCTCCGTCCTTTCATGCTGTCTAGAACGTTCCATTCCGTTGCTTACCCCCAGTAAAACTAAGGGACAAGCCCAACGGACAGTCAAAGAGCATGCTCCTAAAGAAACTCGGCTCATCCGTCAAGCGATCGACCAAGTTCCTACGAGTTTCTTGGACAGATCCCGACAGGAAGCAAGGGAACAAGTTGAGGAAAAACAACGGTCACGGCATTACCAGGCCCCAAGTGATGAAGAGCTGGAAGAAACATTGGTACGTTGACGAAGATGTTATGTTCCGATCATTACGTTCCAAACTCTGATATGTTTGGGAATACCACAGCCCGAGTCTGTGGAGCAAGACTTCCAAAAGGTGACTGAAACTATGCAGAAATCGGGACACCACGGTAGGAAAGGACGGGTAAGTTATAATTCCGACCTATTCAAAACAAAATTAGAAGGAGAATCGCTATACATACACGCAGATTATCCGGGAATTCTTCGGAGGTGGAGTTTCCGACGGGCCGTTTCCGGGTAGTCAATCTGAAAACGGAGTGCATGCAGCTGAGTGCTTTTATAAGGACCGACGACCCCTCGGTGGTCTATGGCCTTTGTATAAGCCCCCCTCGGTAACTATCGAGGGACAGAAGTTTCCACGGTAACCGGAACAATCTAGCGAGACTGAACCAATTTTGCGAGTGCTTCGACAGCGCTGCGGTCCTCGGTATCGACTGAATTACACGCTTGTTCAAACTGGTTATCGTCGAGCGCCTTCAGGGACTGGAGACTCTGTGTCACCAAATTTTCCGTACCGCTTGGTAAAATGTAATCTCGCTCTTCATCCGGAGCTAGCTCTTCCGTCAACTTCTCATAATGCAATGAACCAATTTCATACACCTTCCTTGCCAGAGTACAAACCGTCATAGATGCTGTAGCAAAGACTATCTGGCTGTGCTGTATAATGCTCTCGAGTAACCATTGGTGCAGTTCACGCCCCTCTATCGTATCCTGCTTAATGGGGAGGTACTGTATGACCAGATCTACAGCATGGGGTATTTGACTTTGGAACCCCAATTCCGGCATACGATACATGGCAATCTTGAACAACGCTGCGACAACATTGTCCATTGCAGCTTCCATTTCCCCGTTGTCTTCCCTAGCGCTGTTAGAGTGCTCGCGTACGTGGCTTGTTAGTGCCGAGAAAGCCTGTTCCGTCCTTTCCGCCGGCATGTACTGCGGTTTCAATTTGGCTACTATACCGATTCCATATGCAGCAGATTGTTGTACGCTGCCTCTCTCATGGTTTAGGTTCTCGAAGCAATACGGTAATATTTTGGCGGCCAGTTCGTTCGCCTCTTCCCCGCAGTATTCGATTATATCCTCGCAGCAACATAAAGCAGAGGAAAGTAAAACTGCTTCGTGCCGTTTCCGTTTGTCCAACCAGGGAAGAAGGTTCGGTAAGAGGCTCCTCGAGAGATAGGGCAATACCGTATTTCCATAAAGTTTTACAAAGAACCCAACGCAGTCAATAAGAGATGTTAGGATTTCCTCCTCAGTACTGCACGACTCTTCCAATTGCTCAGCAGCCTCATCATCGAAATCCTCCTGGGAGGTACTTGCTGTGGCCTTATCTAGTTGCCCTTTGCTTGTTTGTATGCACTCGCTTATCGAGTCGACCAGCGTTTCCCACTGAGTCTGCGGTGGTGCAGCTTGGGAGCAAAATTCGGAATTAGCATCAAAGCTCTCCTTACAGAGTTTGACACATTCGGCTAGTACTTCCGTCGCAGTTGCAACCACCTCCCGATCTTGCTCTTTTTTTATTGATTCACACAATCGGCCGATGATATCTTCGGCATACCTCTGGGCGCGTGAGACATCGTTTCTGTCTTTCAATGCACAACGCAGAATTGGTGATGCAGAGCACAAACATGTAACGCGCAAATTTTGGATCTGTGTTTCGCTAATGCCCTTTAGCAGAGGCTCTGCTATCGTATCCAAATACGGTAAAACAGCCGCGGTTGACAAACTCTCCACATAATGAAACAGCATCGATGCCGCCGTGCATTTGTCCTGCAACGCTGATGAATCCACCGCTAAGACACGGGTTCCTTCTCCAACCACTTCCACAGATACAGCAGCATAGCGACTGTTCTCACTGTTAAGCTTCTCGTCGTCGGCGTCAATTGCAGTGAGCGGTATTTCCTGCATTGCGGTTCTTGCAAGCGGAGGGAGCAAAACGCTCAGGTATGACGCCACCCCGTTTCCGAGAGTTTTGCCCAATCGCACACAAGCCGCAGTCAAGTACTGGTAGGATTCCGAATCATCAGTATCAAACAAGCTAGGGTTATTAACAAGAATCTGCATTACCTGGTGGGCATCTTCCCTTGCTTGATCACTTCCGACAGACGAACAAATAAGAGCAATACATTCCAAAGAACGATTCTTCAATGAAACAGACGATCCATCTGTCTGTGACGCTTGAACAGCGTTCTCAAAGACACACTTGGCGATAGACATGAAGTTGTCATAAAATTCAGTGAATTCCTTCGTTGCAATCGTTGACGCTGCGGCAATAGCTGTCATAGCGTTTTCTTTGGATGTTAGGAAACGACTATGTTCGAGAAGCTCCACAAGTAGTTGAAGAAACTGTTTGATGTTTCCCAGATGACGACGCTTGCACGCATGAGGAGTAAGGAATGCCGAGTAGGCCGAAGCGGCAGCACTCCGAAGTCTCTCTATGCCTCCGCTGGCGCCTTGCGCACTGAGTAGTGAGTTAAGGCTGGGCACAACAACATCATGTGTCATTTGTTGAAACGTCTTCTTCTTGCCCATGTCGGAGAATCCCAATGCTAGTTCCCTAATGCAGTAAACTGCAGCGTTTCTTACGCGGGGCTCTGGATCACTAAAGTAAGTGACGACTTTCTCAGTGATCATTCGAAGTTGGCTGTGCATCTCCTTCGACGAAGCCGGACCCACTAAGGATAAGCCAACTAACGCTGCGCGTCGATATTTCCAATCACCATTGAGCAGAGTGCCTAAATGGTTCAAGAAGTAAGGGAGGCAGGTTTTGGCACCAATAGAGTTTATCACTCTATCCAGTGCCTCCTCCCCCAACATCGACATTTCCTCTTCCTCTCCATCGCCTGTAAATGTCTTCGTGCTCTCTGCTGAGTTCGACCATTGGTCGTCGTCCTCAACTTCCGCGATTAAGTTGGTTGCTGCAACTACGGCATGCTCGACAAACCTCTTGTTCTTTCGCACCATTCCTCCTCCTTCTTCGCATAGTTCGATTATAAGTTCCAAAGCCGTTTGGCGGATACTGCATGGTATTGCAATAACTACAATTGCAATGGGAATGGTTATACTAAGACGCATACCTGTCGTCAAACTCAGTTCTCTTAACAACAAAAAGCATTGCATCTTGAGCAACGTTGAGGTATTCTCGAAACAAGGATGGAGCTTGTTTCGCGAGCTCTGTGAATGTTTGTAGAGATTCTTGAGCTATCTCTTCATCACTTGCCAATACACGCTCGAGGGTCTGTAAGATACAGAGGTGGCAATGAGGTCATAAGATATATAGCGCTTCGGCAACCTCTCCAACACACCTTCAAAATCCGAGGAATGGCCTCGGTAAAACGTGCCTGACTATTTGGATCCAGACTGAGTACTAGGAAGCAAGCTGACTGGATCCCCCTTGCAGCAACGAGGACGGAACTATCATTTAGCAACTTATTTATAGTTGGCCATAATTCATCCGCATGAGAAGCAAGAACTTCTTCTCCCGCATATTCGGCAATCTTACTGAGTAAGAAACCTCCCACTTCTCGGCGAATTTCCTCCTTATCCTGTAGCAAGGTGGGCACAAAGTTCAATGCACCTTCCCACTTCTGCCCCTCACAAGCAATAGTTGACACGAGCTCTGCTATGGCATGGCTGATTACATGTCCTTGCTGCTTCGAAACGGTACAACCGAGCGCGTGTAGGAGTTGCTCCTTGACTGTCGTTGAGACAAACCAAAATGCACACCCAATTGCAAGAGACTTAATAGCCCTCGAGACGCACCTTGATTTTGTGTGCTCTCCGGGAGATGTTTCCATGGATTAGTAGACTTTTTGAATTGCTGGCGAAGCAGTACAAAACCAAGTTGCGCCAGCGCCGTGTTGGTGTTGCGTATACCCTGTTCGATTAATCCAGGAATGAGCTGCGATTCACGAACAAAGTAAGCCACAGGAACCACAATCAACGGTCGTCGGCTTCTCTTGTAGGCAAGAGCTTTGACGGCAGAGAGTGTACTTACCGTCTGAGGCTGCTGTTCAGCAGCTGCCAACCATTGCTCGGCCTGTTGTCTCCGTGTGCCATCTTCGGAATTCAAATTCTCCAAGATCGTTCCCAAGTCGGCCTGGTGCTGACTTTCTTGGCTTTGTTGAGGCTGCATTCTCCCTTATGCTGCAAAGAAGCCGTTGTGCCCTCTCAGGTCCAGACGAACACATATACACACGCCTCTATCGTGGGGCTAATGGCGTCGTGTGTCACTATATCAATCTATTGTTGTATCGCCAAGGTACTGCTTCTTGGATGCCGTATCGCCAATACAGTGAACACTATCAAGTACCCGGTAGTAGTGCGCATAAAATGAATATTATTTGTAGACAATCAATATCGTGGATAAGGAGCTAAATGCTGCTCCGTTGATGCCGCTCAATTTCACAAGTGGAACCTAAGGAAGGAGTATGAATGGCGTTCCCATGGGGCATTGATAATAACGCAACACTACGAATTGTCAATGATCCTCTCTCTAACTCCTCTGTGTGTGTGTGTGTGTGTGTGTGTAAGATGCTAGCTGTCTCGAGGCGCCTTGTGCGTGCGCATGTGCATGCGCATACCAAGCGCCCGCTGCGCGCATGCATACATACACGTGGTCTGTCATCCACATCCTCTTCGTCACCACCCTCTACCGTTGATGGAACGCCAGACGAAACATATGCTACTGTCTTGGATCAGACCGGCTTCACCAATTTCTGGGCTAGTGTGGTCAACGACACCCATGTCCTCTTGGGAGTCCCATACTGGGAGGCTATACTGATTGTGACTGCAGCTATTCGTGCCATCAACATACCCCTCTTTTTCCGATCAGTTGGCTCGGCAGCACGTATGAGGCGTATTATGCCTCACTTGAACAATCTCATGAAGCGGTTTTCGGAAGCTCGACAAGAAGGAGACGAAGCGAAAGCGATGACTTTGTACAGACAAAGGGCTCAACTCATGAAGGAACATAACGTCGGTTTGTTTCGTAGTTTTGTGCCGCTAGTTGTGCAGGCACCAATGGCGCTAGGGATGATTTGGGCTCTAAGGGAACTCAGCATAGACGCTGCTCATATCGAAGATTTCCGTGATGGCGGAACGCTGTGGTTCCAGCACTTAGATGTACCCGACCCTCTTTATGCACTGCCGGCTTTCACGGCTGCAACAGGTATATTGTCAGCTGTTCTAAATCCAAATACGCAAGGGATCCCAACTTTAGGACTTACTGGAGAAAAAATGAGAAAGTTTGGAATTGGTTTTGCTGCGTTCTTTGGTCTAGTGTCCACTCAATTTCCAGCCGTAAGTGCAACTCCTTGAGACTCAACTGACCCCATTATCTCATTTCTAGCACTTCGTTGCTAAACTTTCCCAGGGCACCCAAGTTTACTTCGCCGCTACCAGTCTTAGTATGTGCCTGCAACAGGGCTTGTTACGTAGCAGTTTCTTCAAGAAGATGGCAGGAATACCGGTCGAATTTCCGAACGTAGACCCTTTGCCGCTTCAGGGACAAACTCAAGAAGAAGCAAAGGCTATGCAAAAGCAGTATGAAGCGGAGCAGACGGAAAAAATGAAGCAAAATCCTTTCATAAAGACATTGACTGAAGCACTCGGAACCGATCAAGAAAAGCACGATACAGGTAAAGGTGACTCGAAATATGTTTCCTGGAAAGGCATGGGGGAGGTATCACCGCCACCTCCTCCATCTCCGCCGCATACCGAATCGTTGAAGGACAGCGAGAAGGAAACATCCAGCCAAACCGCCTACTTGACGAAAGCGGAGCTTGATGCCAGGAAAAAAGGAAAACGGAAGAAATAGATACAGACAGAAAATTAACACGAACTCTTTCCGTAAGATATATTTAAATATAAAGTGTTGAACATTATGTAATTGTTGTACAACTTGTACATTGTACAGTACCTACATCACCGGGCGAGCGCGCGGTCGCGGTCGCGGTATTTTTCCAATCGCTTGAGCGGCAGAGACATATCGTCGGGCTGCGCCAGCAGGTCGTCTAGCGGCTGCCGCCTGTCGCGACACGTTCGTGCGTTCTCGCAACGGTTTTTGTGCTCCCTTGGCATTGTTGGCAATTCCCATGCCTCCATGTTTATAGCCTCGAGCTTTGGCTTCCGCCAGAGCGTTACGCGGCTTGCTCTTGTCGGACGAGCTAGTTCCATCGCTAGTCAATGGTCCTTTCGCTTCTACTGGAGCGTCACGGGGCTTGCTCTTTTCGGAAGAGCTTCCACCGCTAGCCGATGCTGCGTCCGTGGATGCATCCTCTTCCGGGTAAGCCGCATCAGGCAAATCCAATTGGCAGTTTCTGCCAGGCCGTCCTAAAGCTGGAGGCACTTTAATGGTAGCAAGCAATTGCGACTGTGGAGCGTTTTGGTAACGTCCTCCGTCGTCGTTGTTAGGAAGTAGGTGCATGTGCTTCTGGATCGCAGGCATTTCCATTACTTCATTAATTGATGGCCTCGTGGAAGGGTTCTTCGCTGCAAAAACAAGCAAGCAGATGATAAAATCAAGTGAAGTGGAAGATGTCCCTCATCCACCCTTGAACACTTACACAACAAGCGGGCCACGATCATTGCCAACTCTTCAGAGTAATGCCGGGATACTCTCGGAGCGGGCTGGGTTTTGATCTTCCGGGCAAGTCCGTTAACATCGTTGGCCAAGAATGGCGGGTGAAGAGCACACAGCTCGTAAATGAACGCCCCAACAGCCCACATATCGGACTTGGTGTCGTAGGGTTTATTAGACCAAATTTCAGGACTCATGTAATAGGGGGTGCCTATTTGTGTTTTGGCCATTCCGGACTTGATCAGCTTAGCACAACCGAGATCTCCCAAGCGAATGTGGTTCTTGTCAGTTAAAAAAATGTTCTTTGGCTTTATGTCCTGTACAAACAGCCCCAGACATTGAGTCGAAGTTCCCAGTCCTATTGTTAAAAAGAGATTTTCACTGATACATACCCTGTGAAGAATGTTGCGAGAGTGTAGCTCCTGCAGCCCGAGACAAATTTGAATCAAGTAGGACCAGATGGTGGTCTCCTTGATATACTTGTTCGCTTCTTTGAACTTCTTGATTTGTCGATGAGTATCGCCGTGTTCTGCAAATTCCATGACGATGTACAAGTTGTCCCTTTCCACGAAGGCTTCGCAGTATCTGCGCAAGAGCGGAGCCCCAGTTGAGTTACATGGATATTCATGTCAAACACGCAAAATACGCACCTGATGATGTTCTTGTGCCGAATTGAGGCAAGAATCCTGATCTCATTGACAGCATCCTCTCTGCAAAAAGGTCACAAGATGATCGGTCAAGAACATCTGCATCTGCACAGCCGTTACCACAATATGGCGCGCAGCTTACCTTTCCCGGGCGGACAATTTGCGGATGTTCACCTCTTTGACAGCATAACTGCAGGATCGATGTCAGACTTAGACTGTGCTGGGGTGCTCCCGGTGCTTCTTAAGGTAGACTTACGTATAGCCATCTGAGTTGCGCTTGCACTTGTACACTGAGCCGTAGCTGCCCTTACCCAGCATTTGCAGCACTCGGAAGTCTTTCATTGAGGCCGACATCTTTCCGTTTCGATCCTACTTACTTACCCTACCAAAAGTCAATGTTATTTACAAAAAGACGATCCACCTACCACTTTTACGATGGTGCCATGTAACAACAACAGGAGAAAACAAACTATGTCAGCCTGGCATTGAGTGAAGGAGCGCGCGCGCGCGTAAAGTTCCAGCTTTGAACCATTCTTCAACTTCAGCCAGTGGACTCACTAGACTGGCTGCCACTGGCAGTATTGTACAAGTACAACAGTGCAGAGTTTGAAATATGTATACGAAGACGTTCTTCGCACTTCTCATTTGATTGTTAGTAGAAAAATGGGATTGTACAAAGCTATTGAAGGCCTGATGACGGAACTGCCAGTCTGCAGTCCGGGAATGTTGGGACTCCATTGATCAAGCTCTTGACATCCGCATCATGACATCCGTGCTTCTCAAGAGACTCTACACTTGAGAGGTGCATAGATCTGTGTGCAAGAGCCCAGCTAGTCATCCATGCACACCACCAAGATGATCTTAGTAAGATCATCTTACTCGAGGCTCACTTCAACGAGACAATCATTTACGTTATCAGACTACGCTGTCACAGAGTCATAAAAAAAAATGCTCAATGAAATCCATCATCAAATTATTTCATCTAGAATGCATTGTATAACATAGATGACTGCGTGACCTGCTTGTTTCTTCCAGAAGAGAGTGCGAGCAATAAATCAGAAAGCACATTCCGGAAAGATGGTAGGTGGGAAGAACCGTCATTCCAGTCATGGCTGCATTCGCCTCGTTTTACATCTATTCCCTCGTTTACAGGCGGAAGAATCCTTCAACGAAGACTTCTTGAACGATCTGAATGATCTCGGGGACTCAGACGATGCCGAAGACGAAGAAGAGACCACCAAAGAGGGTGACCAACAGCACCAAGAGAAGCAACAACAACAATCTCACCATGAAGAGCCGGCCGAGGAAGGTCCTAACGAAACGCCTGAGAAAGTAATCCCCAAGACAGTGCATGATGTAGCGAACTTGAGATCTCAGCAAAGGTTCCAGGAAATGATGAAAGTAAGTTCACGGTCGTTCCTGATGTTTGTGATTCCACAGTTTAAAGTATACGTCGTGCAGAGGGTGGATGAGGCTCTCGAAGTGGAGAATCCTGAGGAAATACATGGCCCTTTGAGTCAGTCTGAGGACTACTCGTTGGTCATACACAGCAATAAGTTTATTAATGAAATTGACGATCACTTGCAAGCAGCGCACAAGTTTGTGGCTGACCTGTACCACAAGAAGTTCCCCGAGTTGGAACAGCTGGTGCCAAATATGCTAGACTATGTCAATGTTGTGGAGAAGATACAAAATGAAACAGATTTAACGCTAGTGGATTTACAGTCCGTCCTTCCTGCTACTCAAGTGATGGTAGTTACAGTCACCGCTTCTACGACAAATGGGCAGCCATTGGACGCAGAGGAGATGAAAAAATGTCTGGAAGGGTGTCATGAAATAAAAGCCCTTGCGAAGGCCAAAGAACGAATTTTAAAATTCATTGAATCCAGGATGAATGTTATTGCGCCGAATGTCTCAGTCCTATTGAGCACTGAGGTGGCAGCTGAGCTCGTCGGGGTGGTCGGTGGGGTGGAATCCCTATCTAAGGTGCCAGCGTGTAACGTCCAGGTTATTGGGCAGCGCAAAAAAGTTTTGTCGGGATTTTCGCGCGCATCCACGTCCCAACACGAAGGGATTGTTTTTAAGAGTCCCCTTGTCCAGAGTGCTCCGAACAATTTGCGGACAAAAGCTGCCAAAGTGTTGGCTGGGAAGTATGTGCTTGAATATGTTAGTACACTTACGTGTTCACGGAGATATCTATAATGCTTTTCCGTTCCTTTGCAGGGTTGTTTTGGCAGCAAGGATTGATAACTGTAGGGAATCAAAAGATGGTACAACAGGCAGACACTTCTACGAAGAAATTGAGAAGAAAATCCAGAAATGGCAAGAACCACCACCGGGGAAAAAGAAGAAACCTCTGCCTCGCCCCGACGACAAGCCGAGCAGAAAACGTGGAGGAAAGCGGCACAGGGCAATGAAGGAGAAGCTGGGCATGACCGACGTCCGCAAAGAATCTAGCAGGATGAATTTTGCCCAGGTTTGTTGTCTAGGTGATAGTGGTGTTCGCTGATTTATTTAACTTTGTTGCCTGTGAACTTTGCAGGCTGATGGGGAGTACGGTGATACGGTAATGGGTGAATCACTGGGGCGACTGTCTCAGAGTGGCCACGGCAGAATGAGGGTGGAGCGCAAAGAGCAGAAGATTACCAAAAAGCGCAAAGTGGCATCAAATGCAGGAGGAAGTAGCGGTGCGACTTCAGGGTTGGCAAGCAGCTTGGTTTTCACTCCTCATCAAGGCATGGAGCTAGTAAATCCTCAAGCTGCTCAAGAACGAGTGAAGAAAGCCAATGAGAAATACTTTAATGACAGTGGTACCTTCAGCAAAATTCAGAAATAAACACAAAGTAAACAATCCTATTTAGTACACGTGTGGCACAATCCTGTAAGGCACTTTCTTCTTGTACTTCTCCCAGTCCGCCCCATATTTCCTTGCGCACTTCTCCTCATCCCTCATTTCTCGATGAATTAGCAGCAACGCAAAGTAGGCGGCATAGAAATACGTCACGGGAGTTTGAAATCCTGCATGTCGCAAATAGGGGTCAATCAGGCAAAGAGACACAAAAGACCTAGTACATACCCGTGGGAAAACACCAAGCTACAGCCATCAGCCAATCGCCGAGGTAATTGATGTGCCGTGCCATCCCCCAATACCCGTCGACTAATAATCGAGATCCTCTTTCTGTTTTAATGTACGCCAAGTCTGCACCACGTTGACCGGGGAAATTGAGACAATTCCGGTAACTAACCACCGCGATGGCTGGTTCACTTACTTCGGACTGAAGGGTGATCAGGGTCCCGTTTGAACCTGTCTTTCTGTAGGTTTGCCCCTCTGAACAACACTAGACCAATGATCTTTAACAAGCAGATACCAGCTACAGCGGCCAAGCTCAGATGCACCGGATGACTGGCAAGATATCTCGCTTGGAGGGAATACAACACGGGGACCCAAGAAAGATCCCCAAAAGCCAGCATAACACCAAAACCATCGGTAGTGATGTCCATACTAGTTACGATGCACGGTTCATACCACAATGCATCAAGGACGTAGAACATCTGGAAAACAAAAACCAAGTACATAGAATTCGAAATCGTGCCGAATTGCTCGTATTGCCTGCGGAGAGCAAGTAGATTCAAGGCTACACTGATTTCATCAATTGTAGAGATTATGCTTACTTCGCCATCATACCAATGACAATGACAATCCAACCGATTAGCCCCGGGCGAAGTTCGCAGAAGTATTTTATGTCAAAATCCGCAATGCGAGGATTTAGCGGCCGCCCAATGAAGAAGTCGTAAAAGAAATTTCCTGTATGGCCAAATCAAGTCATAAATACGTTCCCTCCGATAAAGCTCTTTGGCTATGGATCACTTACCACTTTGGCCCCCTTCAGCCAAAACCTCTCCCTCCTGGAAAGAATTCAAGTAAACGAATACCGAGAGTGCCATACTGAAGAGAATGGTGGCCGTTGTTAGTTGTATAAAGTTGTCATAGATCCATGTAAGTTTGTAGGCCGTGTAGGAGTGCATATATCCGAGTCCCAGGAGTGAAACCATGAAGCAGCGGAACGCTGTGTGGATACCGCCGTTAAGTAAGCTTGGAAGACCAAAGTACCTCGGAGGAATCCACGTACCATTGATTTTGTAAGAAAGCTTCTCGCCGTTCGGTAGTTCAACCCCTTCCACGTAGTAGCCTTGTATAATGTAGTAAAGTAGCACTTGGAAGGCAAACCAACCCGTGATAACCAGCAGCGCTTCCAGCGAGAAACTCTGACGTAGCGCTCGCAGGACGCCATCAGTGTCCGTCAGCTGTTGGAGGCGATCCCAGCTGGGCCAGGAGGAGCCAACTACATCAGGACAGGTATATGCAGAAAGCCATACGAATATGGGAAGGAAAACTAGGTTAATGGAAGCTCCTAAAGGACCACCAAACTCGTAGTGGAGCTCTGCACCGGAACCGGTCGCAGTGTTTTTCTTTCCCATTGCAATACCGTGCGTGTGTATCAGTTCTGAACGCCGTTTGCAACAACTACCACCGTAAAGTGGCCACGACGGCACAATAAAAAGCAGATGAAGACAGTGGAGTTATCAAACAATGTAGTGCAGGTACATATATGAGCAGAGAAGTACCTTTGTGAAGGTTACTGTGAGAAGGACCTCAGAAGGTTGAGGTATACGGGTGCCACGTGGTACGGGACATGTCACATGTGTGTATTGCGTGTGCCACAGCTTGTTAACAATCACGCAAAGATGCTACAACAAGTTCAGCGATTGTGGCAAAAGAGAACACCTTTCTCGATAAGTATCAGGACGCGCGGCGCCATGTGGATCGTCAACGCGCTTGATCTGGGAGATCACAAAACTCCTCTGGGGTCGGCATTACTTTGGTCACTCCTGGATTAGACTCCTCGACTCCTCGAGTCGGATGTTTTGCAGAATTACTGCCAAATCCTCTGTTAGAAAAGAGTCGACCCCTCTCCTCGGGTTCGTCCGCATAATTCTCGGCGAAATCTTCGGAGGCATTTCCGTATTTTCGTTTCCGGATTCTGACCCAAAGAGCTCCTGCAACTACGGTCGCCAATAATCCAGCCATCGACAAACCTACAGCTATACCCCCTACAGTACCTAAACCCTGTGTCGATGACGAAGAGGATCGATTTTCCTTCTCGTCTTCAGAGTTTCCAGACTCTTCAAACCGAAATTTATCAGTTTTTGTAAGAAACTCGTCTACGCTAAGGGATCCTACGCTGACCGGCTGAATGCTATTAGAGCGAAACAGTGCAGAAGACTTCAAGCCTGGGAGACTCTTGTCCTCTTTCGGAAAAAGAGCGTCGAACGATCGACGAGCCAGTTGTAACCTTAAGTTCTCATCAGCTCTGTCGACGTGAACTGCTTGCCCATCCGATATGGTCTCCAACATCCCCGTGATTCGCAGGTGCAACGTGGAAGTACTGTTCTTGTCCGTTTCACTAAGTTGCCGCAAAAAGATTTCCTCAACTTCACTCTTGAAGCGCCACCTAACTGCATCTTTGGTAGAAGGAGAAGGATAGAATGAACCACCCGCTACCGCGTTGGCGTCATCTAGAAGATTCGAAAGCACATCTGTCAACTGATCAAGAAAATCAGAATTAGTCTGTTCCGCAAGCCGAAGTGCTATCCGGAAAATAATGCATGATGGACACTCTTTTAAGCGTGCAGGTGTCGCTGTAAGTGTCAGTAGGACACTGGGAGATGGTGAAGCAGTTCGGTATAAAAAAGACCCTGGAGTTAAACTCTCGCTAGCAAGATCCGAAGAGGCTTCGGAAGTTCCCAAGCGGCCGGGAAAAGTCGAGTCAGAGACACGTCCCGTTGCTAAGGTAGACACAGTCGACGTCATCCACATTGATGGAGTAATTGTATGAGTGGTAGGGACTGAGTCTGAGGACTTAGACGAAGTCATAATTGGAGTTGGCGTCGCCGACTTTGATGAAATAACTGTTCCGGTCAACAAAACGAGGTCTGTGGGTGAGGAGGTCGGAGAGTATGTGTTTGGCGAGCTTGATGATGGCAATTCTATGGCTAAGGGAAGCGGCGTCAGCCCCGTCGCTGATGGTGTAATTGCAGCAGCGTTGGAGGAAAACGACCGGTTGGTTGAGTATGAGTTTGAGGTAGTAGATGATGGTGGTCCTGTTGGTGAGGAAGATGGGGTTCGCATTGGATTTGACGTAGTAGCAGTGCAGGTTGTCGAAGCGAAATCTGTAGATGATGGAGTCGGTGAATCACTAGAATATTGTGTTGCCATATCTGAAGTCGCTGAAGATAAAGTCGGAGACAATGAATATGCGTCTGCCGAACTAGGCGATGGCGGCTGCGTAGTTGAGGCTGATGAAATCGGAGTCAGAGTTGCTGTAATCGATTTTAATGAAGTCGCTGAAGCCGTTGTCGACGAGGTGCCCGTGGGTGTACATGTTGGTGGCTGGGTATTTGACGGACTCAAGGAAGGTGATCCTGTTGCTGAGGAAGACGAAGTCAGCGTTGGAGTTACTGTAAAGGTGGCTGAGGAGGTACCTGTAGACGACGGAGTCGAGGAATATGAGTTTGTGGAACTTGATGATGACGAGCCCGTTATTGAGGGAGATGAAGTCAGAGTCGGAGTTGCTGTAATCGATTTTGATGAAGTCGCTGAAGCCGTTGTCGACGAGGTGCCCGTGGGTGTATATGTCGGTGACTGTGTGTTTGACGGACTCAAGGAAGGTGATCCTGTTGCTGAGGAAGACGAAGTCAGCGTTGGAGTTACTGTCAACGACTGTGTTGGAGTAACCGTAAAGGTGGTTGACGGAGTACCTGTAGACGACAGAGTCGAGGAATATGAGTTTGTGGAACTCGATGATGACGAGCCCGTTATTGAGGGAGATGAAGTCAGAGTCGGAGTTGCTGTAATCGATTTTGATGAAGTCGCTGAAGCCGTTGTCGACGAGGTGCCCGTGGGTGTACATGTTGGTGACTGTGTGTTTGACGGACTCAAGGAAGGTGATCCTGTTGCTGAGGAAGACGAAGTCAGCGTTGGAGTTACTGTCAACGACTGTGTTGGAGTAACCGTAAAGGTGGTTGACGGAGTACCTGTAGACGACAGAGTCGAGGAATATGAGTTTGTGGAACTCGATGATGACGAGCCCGTTATTGAGGGAGATGAAGTCAGAGTCGGAGTTGTTGTAATCGATTTTGATGAAGTCGCCGAAGCCGTTGTCGACGAGGTGCCCGTGGGTGTACATGTTGGTGACTGTGTGTTTGACGGACTCGAGGAAGGTGATCCTGTTGCTGAGGAAGTGCATGTTGGTGACTGTGTGTTTGACGGACTTGACGAAGTTGATCCTGTTGCTGAGGAAGACGGAGTCAGCATTGGAGTTAATGTCAAGGACTGTGTTGGAGTAACTGTATAGGTGGCTGAGGAGGTACCTGTAGACGACGGAGTCGGGGAATATGTGTTCGTCGAACTTGATGTTGGTGATCCTATCGTTGAAGGAGATGACAGAGTTGCTGCAATCGATTTTGATGAAGTCGCTAAAACCGCTGTCGAAAAGGTAGCGGTCACTGAGATAGCGGGTGAATAGTCAGACGGCATGGGTGCTGAAGCCGACGGGGACAGTGTTGCTGTCTCCGAAGGAGTTGCAGAAGACCCCATCGATGAAGGAGACGAAGAGTGACTAATACGTATGATGTCCGGAAACAAAGGATCTCGGGAACTGCTTGGAGACACGGTTGGGGGGAGGGTAGAAATAGACCATGAGAGAGAGAACGTCCCACTGGCAACATCCCATCCTTCTACCATGCCATAGAGACCCTTCTCACCAAATTCATTCTCAGCTAAAACATCGACTTCACTCATATCCAACCTTACTCGAGCAGCGTACTCGCTGCTGTTTCCCGAGCACCAGCTAGCTGATAATTCATTGTGACCAACGGCTTCCACAGAGTAGGGGCTGCTAAAAAAGTGCGGGCAAGAGGATACCAGAACGATTACAGTAGGAAAATTCGTTTCGTCCCCACATGTATGGAATGCTACTGACTCCACAGAGGGGGAAATAGGAATGAAAAACCACCACTCCGCCGACAGGAAGAAAAACACATCAGAAGCTTCATAAGTTCCGTCATCTGTTATCTGTTCCGTGTTCGATGCGATAATAGATCCATTCAATCCGTCAAGAGAATGAATCTGTAGTCTTCTTTCACATTCCAACCCAATATAATCACAAGGACATGTACAATGTCCATTCCAACAACTCCCCACACCGTTGCAATTATCCCAACACGGACGACCTTTGCATCCATCTTCCACTGCCTCGCTTTCCACCCCATACGTTCCCTCAATCGGCCAAGTAAAATCCGGCTCAAGAACGTCTTCTCGCACTGGCCAGTAGATCAATTGCATGGACGGAGACGCGGAGAAGCGATCAGGCGATTGTCCCAGAAAACTAACATTCAAGGAACAGTCAGAAGGATAGAACACAAGCAAAGAGTGTGTCGGGGGAGTTGAAACTCCAGATATACCGGATTCTCTGTACTGACCCCCCGAGTCAGTCCCTGTAGCTATGCAGCTCAGAGATGCAGCGACTTCATCCGGTGTAGAGTACGGGAAGAGAGTCAAGTGTCGTGCTACCAGCCCAGCGACAAGGGGCGAAGCCATTGAAGTTCCTTGTATATCCACTAGCGAGGTATCACTGTTTTTCCATGCTGACCTTATGTTTGTCCCGGGAGCGAATACATCTACACACTCCCCGGCATTACTGAAGGAAGCCTTCGCGTCCTTTTTCGTACTAGCCCCGACAGAAATGCTTCGGAAATGGCTGGCCGGTGAAAAGAAACAAGCGTTTTCATTATCGTTCCCAGCTGCCACAACAGTGCTGATGCCGACCTCGACGAGTTCTTCCATCATCTGGTTAATCGATATCGACAATTCGGCTCCGAGAGAAAGATTTAGTACCGCACGCCGAACTTTGCGCCGGTGTACCAAGTCTTCGACGTAGTCATCAATAGTAACCAGGCGAACCCATTCCAGTCCTCGTAAAAGAGCAAGCAGGCTCCCGCTCCCTGAGGAATCGAGGACCTTTACTGCCACAATGGTGCTTTTCTTTGACACTCCATATGTTTTGCCAGCCACAGTGCCCGCAACGTGAGTCCCATGGCCGTTACCGTCAAGACTGTTAAATGTCAGATCAAATCCGTTAATACCTAGGAATGCTCGATCCTCGAACTCCTCATGCGTAACGCGCACCCCTGTATCAGCAACGTAAACTATTGTATCCCGGCCATCATCGCAAGTGGACCAAGTGTAGGCACCATTATTTGCATCTCGCTGATCGATTCGATCGAGACTCCACCATAATGTATTGGTCTGAGACTGAATGTTGCACCCATGCTTTATACTACACTGATCCAACATGTGTACATCTTTGTCCTCCTCAAAATTGAATACACCATCCATTTTACTTACTCGCGATGCTGTTTTCCTATCGAGTTTCACGGCTATTAGGATTGAGATTCTTGACGACTTTCCAGATATGCGTTCCTCAAAGAGTTCTGGTCTGACGTCTTCAAAGCTGATGCTGGAACCGATATGAACTTCGACATCTCCTGTCTCAGTCGGCTCATGACCAGTCGAGCGCTTCACTCTGTGACACGCTGGAGTATCCTTCCAGCCGGAGGTGAGGCAGGTTCCATTTATTCCGTGTACTGAGTATTTCCGTAATTCTTCCAAAATTATCCATGTCCACACGGCAGCATTGATTCGTTTCATTGAGCCCTGGGCATTGGGTCCCGAGGGCTGGGTATCAAGTCCCTTCAATGCTCTACCTCGCCGCCGTTGATTTCGCAGTTCATTTCGCAAAGCTTCTTTCCAAATCTCGGTTGCCGCAACCCCATTTTCGGGTCCTTCTCCACTAAGTGAACGCTTTCGACGCTGGCTCGCATAGTGGAACCTTCTGATTGGAACTATATAAGGCTCAAGTTCGCCGAGAACCCCTTCCAGTCCGCCCGTTCTCGCCAACACGTCACTGATATTACCCGGTGTATGCGTTGATACCGAAAGGATGTATCGCTTCACTTGGTTGTCCGGCTCCCCTTTGTTCTCCTTGTCACTCCTGTAGAACCGCATGGCAGCGTCTGTGAGATGGGAGTTTCCTCCACGTTTCCCGGTTAAGGCGTTAGCGGCATTGCAAAGCAGTAGCGTTAAGCTACCCAAGAGGATCCATAAACTGCCTCGTAGGCACTGCCTCGACTGTCTAAACTCTTTTGTTCTATTCCCCATACTACGGGCACCCCTCATGGGCACTGCTGAGTGACTGCTCTGCAGAGGAGTTGAAGTACATGTAGTGAACTTGTATACATCATTCTGTATAGCACTACAACCACGAAATCATTCGCATACGTTAACTATTATTACTGAAATGAATTTTGTGACACTATGTGACAAACTTTTCAACTATCAACGAACTCTCTCAATCGACGCCATTGTCGGCCACTTCAACTACGCGTAGAGTTGGATCTGGATCATCTGGCTGTGACATGAGTCGTGTCTTGAAGAATTGAGACTTCTGCCGAGCTGTGACAGTAGCATATACAACGGGTAGTATCGCTCTCAATTATCCATGATGGTGGCTAAGGGGAATGGACGCAATAGTGAACGGTTGCCGATATAAGATGATTCTGCCCCAGTGCCATGCAGAAGGATCAGACAGGTATCAGATGATATACATTGCCACTGCAATGGTCGCGACGATGCCATTGGTGTACGCTTTTAATTCTACTGATGTTCGCTTGGTTGGTGACTGATTGTGCCTTGCGGCCATTGCAGGTGTGCTACAATCGCAAGGTCCAAACTGGATTTCGAATTGTCATGTAGTTTCCAGCCCAGCGTTGGCATACTGGTTGTATAGATTTCCTGCCCCTTGTTGAGACAATTCCACAGCGAATTACCATGGTACGTACGTACCATACTGTACGTGCAGAAGTGTCAGGGAGTGAGTGATATGGAGTCAGTGCATGTGCTTGACAGCATAACACAGGCTACCCCGAGTTTTACAGATCTCATGCCATTACGAGAGTACTTTCCAAATTCCCGCATTCGGTGCCATGGAGGTTCAGTGTTCGTTCGTGTCGTGTGGATTTTTCATATGCGCAGGGCAGTGCGACCCGCGACCTATATTGTGCGATCTTATACGTGAAGAACAACAATCCTATCCATCGTCCGCAACCCTAATGACTAATTTCGTGTAACCGTGGACAAATTGTATCGTTCCTATCCTACGCATTCAGCGCTGATGCCATCAAGAAGCCGTCGTTCGAATGCGTGTTAGTACTTGTTCGTCCATTCCTCCCAGCAAGATTCGCCGGCTCAACACTGGCTAGCAACATACCTCCTTCGGCGCTGGCTCTAAGAAAACCTGTCAAGCTTGCGGCATATACGCATACGCGTCTGCTAAACTCCAGCTCTGTAGAAGAGGGTTTGTAAAAAGCCTAGACACCACTCAGCTGAACTTCCTGTGCCACGAATCCAGGATCCGTACTCGCCCCTTAGCTCCGTAAGCTTATTTGAAGCCCGTCTCGCATTTTCGAAGTCTCCCATCTCTAATCGCTGGAAGGAAAGAGGAGAAAGAAGGCAAAGCGATAATTGACGAGGAATGAATCGATATACCCGCTAAAGGCGCTTTACACAATAAACGATGGAGCCCCGGAAACCACACCCGAAGAAAGGCTCCAACCGACAAGGAGCAAAGCCGAAGCATAATCAGCAAAAGTATGGGCAAGAGTCGATTCAGTATGGTGGATACACTCAAGGCTATCCTGCCGTAACTTCGCACCCACCACCTCCCCCTCAGTATGAATATCCTGCGATGAGCTCGCAACCTCAACCTCCACGACCAGTGGCTCCACCTCCAACTGAGTACCAACAGGCGTATGCGAACTATCATCAAGTCGCTTATGGTTATCCTTCCTATCATTACGGGCCAGCAGGAATGGCACCAGCTCCGCCACCGCACAGCTCCCCCTATGCGCCCGGATATCATCACGTTCCCATGCCACCGCCAGCTATGCAGCATCCTCATCAGCAACCGTACCATGCGTGGCAATCACCATATCCTGTGTATCACTACGGTCCTCCGTTACCACATCAAAATATGCGGCCGGTGCATCCTCCAGCTCAGCAACCTCCGTTGCCACCACCTAAAGATGCTTCTCCAACAACGGCTCAGCCTCCCGCATCCAGCGCAAGCAATGGTACCGGAAATTCGTCTAGCAAATACAAAACCAAGTTGTGCCTCTATTGGTTAAATTCTGGTGGCAAGAGTTGCAAGTACGGGGACAAGTGCAATTTTGCACACGGTACAGAAGAATTGCGATATTCTCCGGAAGCCATGGCTTCGCTACAGCGGGAGCTTCAGTTTGCTCGAGATCAAGCCAAGAAGGAGCAATCAAAGACGTCAAAGCAGAAAGCGATTGGAAAAGGAGAGCGAAATATTCTTCAAGGAAGCAGTCAGACAGCCGGAAGGACTCCCACCGTGGCCAGTGATGTTGAATCTCCCGATAATACAGGACGTCAGCAGGTTTTGGGAAATGCCCAGTTCTCGCATGAAGACTCTATACAGTCTGATATATGGGAAAATACGGAAAGCTCGCTCCAGGATGAAAGCGATCATCCATCAACTCAGGAAGTGTCTCACTCAAGGACACATAGAGATGACACTCAGAGTTCTGTAACTACCGATAACCCAAGTTCTGCGCATGCCATGTCAGGTGCCCATGTTTCTTTATCTTACCCGGTGGAGCAAAACGCCTTGCATTCTTTGAATACTGGCGAGGCTAACAGAATATATGAATCTCGTTCCGGCATAGTAGAGCAAAGGGAGGATAACGATACTGGTAAACGCGCTCCCGCCGACAACAGCCAGTGCGGATATTCAATGCAGGTTCAAGAGAGCCCACTGGCTAGCGAGGACCCTTCAGATTCCACTGGTCCTGAACCCCCATTTAGTGACACTTATCTCAGTGGTAGGAGGCGCTTTTGGGACCATCCCAAACGGCCGCACCGTTCTTCAGGTATGGCCAGCACAGACCATTATGCTGAAAGCTACTTGGAATCCAGTCTTCTAGAGCGACTGTCTCGGTCTTCTGTGTACGACTCTCGGGACAACAGTCCGCTTTCTCTTGTCTGCAAAGCATCGTCTTCCACCTCTCAAGAAGATGTTAACTCTGCAGCATCGAATCACGATGTTACTGAACTCTTTGGGCAAGGAACCCCGAGTTATAGCGATACTTTGTGGAACGGAAACCATGACATCGTTGATACTGGTAACGAAAGCACAAGGACCCTTATTTCATCCGTTGTAGAAGAAGCATTATCGGTAACCTACGAGGAGGACAATAGCCGGAGGAAACATAATCATTCTTTTAGACTAGAGCATCTCGACACTGGCGGTTCTCAATATTCGCCTGTGCAGACCGCTCCCGCAAACATTACCAAGAAGAGGTCCTTTTTCAAGGAGTTCGATGGAGAAGATGGCTAACTATGACAATTCTCTGTGTTTTTAATTTTAATGATAAAGTAGACCCGTACGTATGTTCAATAAAACTTTCTCAACTGGAAGATCACTGGAATTCAAATTCAAATTAAACTCAAAGCCTTAGCCAAAGGAGTTGAATTGATGCACCCTGGTAGTTTTATTCACTTTCTCTCTGTCTCTGTCTCTCTCTCTCTCCAATCTACAAATAGAGGGGCTGCGGCAGTATAGGGTCGTATAATGGAGCATTCCTCTGCTGAATACCTCGTATTTCTTCCCAGTTGTAGGTACAATTCGACCAAACAGCAGCGGCAGATTTGGAAGGAGAAATTAGAGACCCTCGGTGCTACTGTTCACGAAGTCGGAGACGACGGTTCTCTTCGGGAGGCCATCAACTGCAGGGCAGAAAAAGACGCTGCGAAGTGGTATTCAACTGTATTGCAGCATTTACTACTCGGCAACACGGTCAAGGTCGTAGCATCACCAGCGCATACCAAGCAAGCTTTCGACTTTCGCCAAGCATTAATAGCCCATTTAAGTACCACGGAGGCGAAGGAGAAGTGCGTGTCTGTTGTTTCGTGTGAATGGATACAGCAAGCGGTTCTGACGGCAAGTCTTGATCGGGAACCGGACTTGGAAGGAGGATCTCGCAGCAACGGTGGTAACAAGCGAGCAAGAGAAGATACCACACAGCACTGCAATATTGAACTGGAGCACATGCGTTCTCGAGCCGAGGCTATTGCCTCAATCGTGAAGGGTATTTCGAAAGGTGCGAGGGAAAACCCCTTGGTCTGTGTGCCTAAAGAGGCAGTGTATCATACTTTGCCAAACAGTCGAGACGGTAGCTCCAATGCACAACTTACCAAGGGTGGGACGAAATCTCAGAAGACTTTGAGCTCTTTCTTCACCCCTGCCGATGTTGGAAACGAATCAGAAAGTTCTGCTGGTTCTTGGTACGCTATTGTCGCAGAGTTACACAATGAGCAACCGGCCAAGCTGGCAACTCATCTGCCAAAGAACCTGGCTGCTAGATATGCTCTGATGGGAGATTGTTACTACTATATCCACAAAGATTTTACTGTCCCGGACACGGTACAAATTGCCGCATTTGACTTGGATGGTAAGTGTAGGGAGTCGGAGTTATTGGGAAGTCGCCAGATGATTACTATTTGCTCGGGGTGCTGCAGATACGTTGGTGAAGCCAAAGAGTGGTAAGAAATTCCCCAAGAGTGCATACGATTGGAAATGGACATTTACAAGTGTCCCGGAAGTGTTGTCGGATTTACAAAGCACTTACGGCTATCAAATCGCAATATTTTCCAACCAACTTGGTATTGCGAAGGGGCAAGTGTCTGAGGATGACGCCCGTGGTCGGATCGAAGAAATTGCGAGAGCACTCGACAAAAAAGGTGTAACACCGATTACGTTCCTTGCTCCTAACGATGATTTTTATAGAAAGCCGCGGCATGGTATGTGGCTGTTGTTAGAGGGAGCGTGTCTGAAAGGTGCTAGGCTACACCGGGATAACTCGTTCTTTGTGGGTGACGCTGCTGGACGTGTAGGCGATCATTCAAGTTCTGACTTGGATTTCGCAAAGAATACGGGTTTACAGTTCATACCCCCAGAGGCGTTGTTTGGCAAGGATGTAGCTCTGGGGACAGTCATGAAGCAGCTGCAGGCAAGGGAGCATTTAAAGGATTTCACGAACCACCAAGCGATGAAGATGATTGAAGATTGCCAGCTCTTTTCAGAAAAATTTCAAGAGTTCTCTATGTTTTGGAATGAATGGAATGGGCAATGTGCGATTATGCTAGTAGGATCTCCGGCTTCGGGCAAAACGACGTTCGCGAAAGAGGTGCTTGAGAGCAATCTTGGAATTGTTCGAATATGCCAAGATGAGCTGAAGAATAAGCAGAAGTGTATGAAGAACGCACAGCAAGCACTTAATGAGGGAAAGAGTGTGGTAGTTGATGCCACAAACAAAGATAGGAGTACGCGAGCGGATTGGATAAGCCTCTTCGACTCGTTCAAGAGTCGCGGCTCGTCGTTGTGCAAGGTTGTGATAACAATCGGCGCATCCAAGGACCAGTGTCTAAGACTTAATCTCCTGCGAAAATTACGCCCCGCAAAACGGGCAAAGTTCTTTACTGGATCAATGGAGGAGGTACAGCAAGATACTGACGAGGGTCGTTCCGTTCCTGCGGTGGTCACTCATTCGCATTTTAAGCAATACGAGGAACCCACTTTGGAAGAAGGTTTTGACAAACTCTTTTCGTTTCCCTTGGCTTTTAACCTTTGGGACGAGAAACTTGACAAACTAAAGGGCCCGTCCCTTGATGTCGAGTACGTCCACAAACATGAAGAGCTCGTGAGATTCTTCCTCTCGCTTATGCACGTTTGAAGAATTATTATTCCAAAGTGTGTAATATAGCTACTTCTCGCGAAGAAAGTTAGGTGATGCGGTTCGGGTGCTTTTTAAATGAAGACGGGTGACTATAGGAATTGGAATCCTGTCGAAACCATGAGCATTAAAGTTGAATTCTTCTTTCTTCAGCGAATTCAGATGCGAAATTGATGCTAGGTGCATCGATTAGGATTGAAATGAAGAACTCAACAAGCAAGTATCATTGCAACATCGTTTCTTAGTAAGGGGATGTGATTAGAAGGAAACAGGAGTATATGTTTCTGTTTGTCATTTTGTTGGTAGTAAGAAGAATTAGGGTGTACAAAATGTGGACAGTATGGGATATCTTTTCCTCCCCGATAGTGTATCATCTCTTTTCCTTTGTCTTTTCTTTTATATCATTGAGCGTTTCATTGAGGTGAGTCTATATAGTGCATAGTTTTTCATGTTAGGCTGTTTAAATGCATCGGAAATTATTACTTGAGAGAGGGAAATTCCAACTCTCATCAGAACTTAAGCTAGAAAATTCTTTTCTTCTGGAGCTTCTTCTGCAGTCTTTTATCGTATGCCATAGAAATTGATATCGAAGTCTAAATAAGTGGATATACTAACTCTCTTGTTTAGGGGAATGGGAGACGTCTGTACAACATGTGGTACTCTGGCGTGTGGAATTTCCTAATTGACTCGTTGCATGGTTTAGACTCTCCGTTTGGGATAACAGCTTACCGTTCGCTCATTAACAGTTGCCCAAGTTAAGAGTTAGAAGACACATACGGAAGAATCAGTCCTTTACGCCAGGTGGTCGAGTAGTTGCTGACCACATCACTCAGGAAGTCTAGTGGTGTTTGTGAAGCTGTGGACGTGCTTGTTGATCAGAAACCAGTAATGGACTAGAGAGAAAGCTAGGTAAGTTGTTGATACACATGGGGATGTGGGCTGGTGTCCACGTTTCAATGCAAGGCGAGGATGACGACGATGAATAGGACAAAGATGAGTAGTTCCACGGAAGCTGACACCCGAACGAGTGTTCACGGTTCGCATACACTGGAGGATGCTGAAGGGCTAACGACGGCCGATGGGCATGTCAGTGTTTCGGTAGAACCGCAGTATGAATCAGCAGCGAATGAAGATAGAGATGTTTTATTGTCGCGCCCTCAAGAGGCTTCTGAAGCAGAAGGCGACGAGGGGAAACTTGCAATGATGCAGCCCCCATGGCACCAAGTTGAGAATGTGGCCGAGGATAGAAGCTCCGAACCAATAGAGGAGGAGGAAGAACAAGACCCAGATAAATATGATACTACCACAGCGGAGCAGACGGAGACTGACCGCCCTCCACCTGGTTGGTTCACTAAACTCGGTCAAGCCCTTCTGAAATGGCATCTGCCATTGCTGTTAATTCTTGCTGTGGTCATCGGGGCATCTGCGCCTAACCCCGGGGCGGCAGTATCTGAGAAGACGCCACTTTCTCTGATATGCATTATCATCATTTTTTTTCTCAATGGTATCCAGTTGGATACGGAGCAGGTGATGGATGCTCTCTCAAGTGTGAAGGGTGAGTAGACTTGGTACCGGTATTTGTACGTGACCGATGCTCGACCTCTATTTCTCAATGTGTTGCAGCAATGGTTATAGGCCTGTCAAGTATAATTCTTGTTACGCCTTGTTTAGGGTTTTTGTTAGTGTCAATGCCGCTGAGTCCCTCAGAATTTGCCACCGGTCTTGCAATCTTTTCGGCAATGCCATCTACCATCAGCAGCGGTGTTGTTCTAACGCAAGCGGCAAAAGGAAATGTTGCCTTGGCTCTCCTGTTCTCTGTTGTAAGCAATATGGTTAGCGTGATATCTTCACCTTTGTGGGTCTCGGCATTCCTGAGCACCGGCAGTGCCAGTGGCTCACTGGACCCCCTGGGGTTATTAGTCCAGCTAGTCCTTACTATCCTGGTTCCTCTAGTCGCGGGAAAGCTGATCAGAGGTACGTCAAAAAAGCTGAGAAACAAGTTGAAGGAGTTCAAGACATATATCAAAGTAACCTCTTCATTCATGCTGGTCTTGATCCCGTGGATGAAGGTACGTATGGCTCGCTGTACCACTGGATTGGCTGACTCTGATTGAAACCCTCGTACACAGATATCTGAATCGCGAAATGACTTCGGGAGAACCAGTGTCGGCAACATTTTCATACTGATAGCCGCAGGTGCTGCCATGCATATCGTCTTCCTTGTTTATAATGTGCTAATCACTCACGTTGCTGATGTCAATGCCCGGGCAACCACGGCGGTAGTGCTAGCTGGGTCTCAGAAAACGCTTACCGTTGCCGTTGCATTGATAACGTCACTCCCTTCGTCTGTTGGAATACAAGGTCTCATGATTATATCTTGCATCGTCGCACATTTTTCTCAAATTCTCATAGATGCATTTGTGTCCGCATGGTATGGGACCCGCGCCGCTGATGACGATTCCAGTCAGACGGAAGTGCGACAGGAGGTGACGGCTAGTCCGTCAGTCTACGAAGAGACGAGTTAAATCAACTTCAGGGACGCAGCACATATATACCATCGTGCATTCTTAGCCATTGTGAGGGCATGTGCCTGTACCAGGAGTTGATTTCATCGTTCCCACAACGATCGAAATGAGGCCCCATACCAGGTAGAACAGTATTATGGGGCCATAGCTCTGGCGGAGAATGCCAGCTAAACAGGATATGGATAGGTTTTTCCAAGGTGACACCGTTTTCCTCGCTTGGCGGACCTGCTCTACCCACGCAGCTGCTTCGGCCCCTCGATCGTGTGCATCCGGGGTCCGTGTGACGCCAGAGTCGTCTGGATCTCCGACACCTTCTCTTCCTGCCATTAAGACCTTGGCGTTGGCCCAAGACGTTGTCTCTTCTGCACGCTCCGCAGCGCGCTTGTTTTCTAGAGACTCTGCGGCTGATGTTGCAGAAGAAGCTTGCCACTTCAAGATGCAATATATCAGCGCAGGGAAGATGTAGACTATAGAACTGCCGAAGAGGGAGCCCTTATATCCGAGCACAACCTCAACTTTGGGTTCTTCAATAGCAACGATGATGGTTGCACTCACGAAGAACAGTGTTACAACCACCCTACTGAGGAAGGTGTGGTCATCATCGGAGGATACAGCCGGTACGGATTCATTATCGTCTGCTTCCTCCGTGTAGTGGTTGACAGCATCCGCCGGTTTAGTGTTCAGTGCATCCGTCTCGCTGCTGCTTCGACTGAGCCATTTGCATTTTAGGTGTGACACGGCGCGCGGAGCTAGTGAGAAAACTGTTGTTCTCAGAGAATGGAAAGCCAAGGGATAAATGAACGCCATGGTGAACCCCAGCCCTATCCGAGCAATTATGGCGGGTACATCACTCTCTGTATGGGACACATGCACATCGCGATATAGCATAAGCGCACTTGAAAACATTGTTCGCTATATAAAGACAGTACCTGAAAAGCCTCGGAGAGCATTTCCTTTGGTGTCTCTCCCGAATGCAAAGTAGCCCAAAGTGGCGGTGCTGACGTACAACACAAGGCAGATTATGAAAGACACACCGACAACATTCGAAAATACCCGCAAGTTTCTGTATTTCGGTCGTAGCTCTCGATAAAAGCGCGGGACATTGTAGTGGAATGCTGCAGTTAGTTAAAATGTAGTGGTGTCGTAGAGTCGTAGAGGGAGCAGGAAGGAAACTTACTGAAGCTGACGTTAATAATCGGGAATGCACTCAAAACACCACTATTCAGTTTTGCAGTTTCAGTTGGTTCTGAGTGTCGTACTGCTCGCGCTGCAATAACAGCGAACGCATACGCAATACAAAGAAGAGAGAGGGTGCTCGTATGACGCAAACTGCTGAGATCTGTGTAAGTTTCGAAGCCGAAAAAATTGAATGACAGACCATTCTATGGCAGATGACTAATGATACAAATGCGCACCTTTCAGTAGAGACAAGGGTAGAAGTATCACCACTGACAAAAACACCATGATCAATGCTCTATTTGTCAGAATGGCACTGTCCGAGAGATCTTCCATAACTTTGGGTATAAAATCACCGAGTAATACTAGGTAGGTAACGCAGCTACCAAACGTATACAACCCCATGACAGCCTGTGCAATACGGCCCCATACCAATCCCAAAGTTTGTTCTCCCAACTCCCTGTACGTAAACACTTGGAGACTCTCTGCCGAGGCAGCAATCATGTATGCTGCGCCCCAATTCAAAACCGCCGTTAGCAACATAGCAAATGTTCCTGTCACAATGCTTGCTTCGCAGTACGTCCACGGCCTGTAGGACACAAAATACGCCACTGTAGAAACACGGAAAACAATTCAAAGCTCGGTGTTGTCTCAATGCTTACAGGGACAGCAGTCCTGCTCCAACAACATTGGCAATTATGCAAATAACAGTACCAGTAGGAGTAGCTTTGGCGTCGTCATCTTCTATTTCCTCTTCTTCTATCTCGTCCTCGATAAAACTGGAGTAATAGTGTTTCAAAGTATTCTGAGGAGGAGGTTCCACGTTCACTTTGAGTGCCAGCGGGTCTGTGTTCCCCGTCGATAGACTGCGTATTCCTTGCTGAGCTCTGCCCTCGTGAGAGTTATTCGACACTTGGCGGGACGAGTTCGTGGGCAAGGAGGCCTCCGTATCCTCACGAAGAACCTGAGTAGAACTAGTTTCTCCAATTGATTTACTTCGAGCTTGCGCCCTTCCACTTGTCCCGCTCCGGCGGCTGTCTTTCTTCTTTGACTTTTTGCTCTTGCGTCGGTCGTTTCCAGACTCTTCATCATGATAGAAACTCAGAGTCTCTTCTCCATCGTGAATAGCTCCTTGGGCATCATCCTCCTCGTAGTCCTTCTCCTCGCCGTCCAGCAGCAAGGGACTGTTCTTCTTTGGAGGCGGCATCGGTTCTACAATGTACGCACCCAAGGCAAATCACTGGGATTGCCTTCTTTATGTATAGAGTTGGGACCGTGTGGAATGAGTTTTTTTTTGTGTGTGTGTGTGTGTGGTTGTTTTACAATCTCTCACACCATTCGTACTGCAGCGACGGACAGCATCATCAATACCCATGTTGTGAAGCATCTACAGCTCCCCTCCCTTACTGGGGTAAACAAACTGGAAGATCGTGTGGAATTCGAATTGAGCGCAGTACGCCTTTATAAGCGAAAATTGTGGCATTAGCCATGTTTGCTTCTCGGGAGAGTTACATAGTGCTGACGCACGTCATCAATTACGCTGTCTTGGAAGCGATACTCTGCTCGAATGCTCTCCCGCCAGTGTGGTCATCTTCAGGATGGAAATTTTCGACCCATGTTATAGCTATGTCGACAGCGATTCTAGCGTGTTTTCACAACTCCATATCACTACTGGCATGCAAACAAGGAGGACCACGACGCATGTCGACCCGGCTGAGAACCCAAATTCACACCTTGCTCAACACAGTTGGCGTGGTGCTCGTACTGCTGGGGATTGCAAGCATCTGGATACACAAGGACGGGCTCGGTAAACCGCATATTCGAACATGGCATAGTCTTGCAGGCATCGCAGGAGTGGCGTTACTCTTCGTCAACATGCTTCAGGTAAGATCGTAACGTTATGTGTAGGTTCGGTTCTTTTAATAAGTTTTTGTTTCTCAGGGGCTAGTGCTATCGAACTTGTTACTGAAACTGAGGGCTTTAGGAACGGGAGAGAAGAAACCAGTAGCTACTCGTTGGGTTTTCCGAGACAGGACCCATCGTTTTGTGGGTTACTTAGGTCTTATCGTCTGGACTACTGCAGCGACGTTAGGATTATGGAGTGCTTGGGGGATGTCGAATCTATCTACTGCACTTAGATGTTTTGCTACCGCTCAGCTGTTCCTCTCTTTGCTAGTAACTGCTGGTGCCAACTACAGTATCCAGACGTCGCTCAAGTCACACTAGTGTTGCATTACCCACACTATTCTAGTGTGAATTGTTGCTTGGGTAGCACACTAAGCGATTAACTATTGACAGAAAAGGGGACTCGGATGACAACGAATGCGACAGTTCTGCTCTTCTCAACGTCCCCACCGAGTTCCACCTTGGGGTCGATATGCGTTTTGAGCCGGAGGTGGCGGCGGCGGATTAGGTGGTGGTGGAGGATGCCCATACCGAGGATCGGGTGAGGCTTGCGATACGTAGCCCCACGTCCGCTGACGATCTGGATGGATGGGTGGCTCCCTGTAATATCCCTGATAGGCTTGTCTGTTCTGTTCACTTCGTTGGATCTTCTGATGACGGTAGCTGACAAGCTCTTTGTATCGGTTCTTGAAGTCACGAATCAGTGATGACACAGAGGAGCTTATTTTCCCCCGCATCTTGAATCCCTCTGGAGTTACAGAAATATGCTCTGAGTAGCAACCGCTGTCATTCTTAGAGACGGGCTTCGCAGAATACCAGAGAAGGAAAGCACCGGGGATCTCTACCGATGGAGATATATAGTAGGGTATTTTTGATGGATTGTTCTTGACATCCTCTTTCATCTGACGCTTTACCTCCTCACCTCTAGCGCGCCTGTACTTAGAGCAAGCCTGCAAGTCCCGGACGTGACTGGATATCGCGTCAACATGTCGAGTCATCACTTCGTCTAAGCTCGAGTACTCGTACCCTGAAACAATCAACCGTTC
Source organism: Halocafeteria seosinensis (assembly GCA_001687465.1). Classification (NCBI taxonomy): domain Eukaryota; class Bigyra; order Bicosoecida; genus Halocafeteria; species Halocafeteria seosinensis. The sequence goes on along the minus strand of LVLI01000020.1, from coordinate 11,738 downwards.
CCCGAGGGCCAACTCACCGTCAGGCGAGTTTGAAGGCTTATCTCTTTCTTCAATGAGTATATCCACATACACATCTTCACCAAATTTCCATGTTATAGTGAGATAATGAGGTCCTTTCAAAGAAGGCCTAATGATTGCCGTGTATAATGGTTTATCCTTTAGATACTCCTCGGCCTTTTCTTTGCTTACATTCTGGAACGCCGGAAATCCTATGGGACGGGTAGCCCACTGGTACTTCCCTCCTCTTTGAGCTCGCAGAGCTTCCCGAGCAGCTTCGTCAAATTCAGCAGCATCTTCGGTTTGTCTTTCTTTCGCCTTTCGGATCAGTCGATCAGCTTCTACTACATCACAGCTGTGGTCTAGGAAAGGAAGAGGGGCCGGTACTCTCAATTTTTCGGGACGACAACTTAGGAGCACCTGGAATCGATCCCGGTTTACAGATATCACACGCGCCTTCAACTTTTGACCCTCTTCAAACCTCGCATTGAGATCAATGTCATCTGGTCTCTCCCATTCGCTTTGGACCAATTCGAAACGTTTAATGATCCCAAATAAACCATTATCTACCATTCGCACACGTAGGCGATTATCTTGTATTTCACTCACAGTAACAGTAGTCACCAAGCCCGGCCGTAACGTCTGTGACGTTTCACCCGTAAGCAGGCGAAACAAAGCTAAAGCAGGCATTTCGCAAAAGGGTCGACGTGGATCTCGATAACACTGACGCAGCTCTGCTTTCATTTCTTCAAGGATGGACAGTTTCCTCGTTGACATGGTTCCACTGGGCACTTGGTTCTCAAGCATGCTTGCAAACGCGTTCAAGTCCAGCTGCTGTACAGAGTCCTTAGGTTCCGCCACACTCCCTGATTCTCCACCGGCAATTTCAGCCCGCGGACTCCACGCCTCTGGCGCCATGCTGTACCTGGGACCTGGGATCTGTTGACACAAAGAATCGGCCTCGTATACAGTTTCTTCAGTTTGGCCAATTAGCCACTCTCGGAATTCCTTCTGTATTCGGTATGCTGTCAACAACACCAGCTGCCTATACGTAGACGGATGGGTTACTTTCGGTGTAGCCGAGCTTCCATCATCTTCTTGGATCATATCGTCAATGGTTTTGCACATTTGGAAACCCAAAGTGTAGTCTTCTGGATGTATACGGGTCGAGTCCAATGGATTTCGAGCACGGACCTCCTCAGCAACAATGTTGCTGTCTCTTGCCCATTGAGCTACGGCAGGGTCGTCACGTTCCAAAGCGGAGATCTTTGACACATCTGGCATATTTTCCTCATCAACATTACCAGCGCGCTGGATGTCTTCTAGAAGCGCGTAGCCGTGCATTCGTGGGTCCTGTATTGTGAGGGTCGATGCAGCATTCCGGAACACCTTCGGAGTCAGTAGACCCTCGCGCACAAGTTGCTCCCGTGAACTGACAACAACACGCCAGTTTTGGTGTTCATCTACGGCAAACGTATCATCAGTTGACGCGCGTGTCTTCAGTGCCTGCAGAGACTGGATTAACATATTAGTCTTACGGGGCCCAAGGCCACCGACAAATTGCAACTGCGCTGCAAAGTGATCGGTCTGCGCAGCTTTGTTTATATCGACACCTACGGCGTTGACAACGTCAATAAATACCTTCTCTGCCTCACGAAGCAAAACTGATTCTGAAACAACATCTTGCAGCTCATGCAAGGGTAGCCTCAACAGTTCACTACCATTTGACGCGATACCAGTGGAAAGGGCTAACGTTGCGGTCTTGTTGTCTCCTCTGAGGCCCCACAGATAACAGAGTTCAGCTAACGGACTTTGACAATACCTGGCTAAGGACACTGCCATTCTAGCCATATCCGAGTACTCCGGTAGCTCACGCGCGGCACGTGAGCTACCGGCATATGCTCTAGCAATGTTATCATCCATTAATATGATGGGAAATGCGCCCGTATCGTTGTCTCTTTCTTCTTCTCCTACAGGAGGAAGAACAGCTCTTGGTATCTTCTTTTCCCAGCTTCCTTTCTTCCCCCATCGGGCTGCTACAGGTGCAAGATGGCTGTACTTACCACTGGGGCCAAATTCGCCTCCAAGGGTTATACCACCCACGACTCCATCCCCCGACCTATTCTGTCGACCGCCCGGTTGCTTCTTGCTATGTGCCGCTTTCAATGCCGTCAGAGACGTTTCTCCTAAAGTATCCTCTTCATCGACCGCGCTCTCAGGTTCCTGCTTCCGTTTCTGCTTTCTGCCACGTAAAACAGCATTTCGCGCACGTTTTACCAATTGAGGCAACTCCAAGGAAGCTTCTTCTACTGCCCTTCTCAAGCCCCTTGCACGCATTCCGCTAGCCCCAATGACAGTGCAGTCGGGAGCAAACGTAAACAATAATTCCGTCAATCGTTTCGTCCGCTCAGTTCTATCAGAAGGTAGGAAGATTGAGTCCATAGGATTCCCCTCTTTATCAACTATAACTGCGGTATCCTCCCCTCCGGTTCCGTCTGCTGCGATACCTAAGGCAAGAATTGTAGGACTGCCATCCCATGGCTGCCGACCCTCCACTTGGACTCGTAGGCTCCGCTGTCGTTCGTCATCGTCGTACGGATCCTGCTGGTACAGTTGCAGGATATCCTGCTTCAATTCTTCAGCCCCTGACTTATCTTTTCTTATGAGAGCACTTTTCTCCATAGCTTCATTAATGTACCCATACGAAAGGTGAGGTCGAATAAGCGGTTTCAAGAGCACTCGCTTCCGCAGACTATTGGCAAATTCTTCCGCAACGGCACGTTCACTCTCCTTAGTCAGCTCATCGCGAATCTCGGCTGCGAATGTAGGGATCAAGAACTTTCGAATAGCCATTAGAAGACAGTCGATGCGGAACTGGTCTACTTCTGAGAGTTGAGATGTATCCAGAGACTCGAACTTGAGATATGACCTAGACTGCCTTCTTAGTATTGTTACCCCTTCCCGGCTTAAGAACTTCTCATATATTGCATCAACGAGTCGTTCTTCTGCACCTATATCTCGTGTATGCCCCTGTGTCTGTGCTCCTTCTCGTTCAAACGGAGGGTCTCCACAGTGAATGTACGAGGTGAGATATCCTTCTTCTTCAGCTTGGCGGATGAGCGTCCACTGTGTTCGACCACCAACTTGAGGATTATGTACCCCCACAACTTCTTCGATTTCACTCCTTTGTAATAACGGATGTTCCGGAAACATACCTGTGGCCAGGTCTGGTTTTCCTGACTTCCTCCATGACACTCTCTCGAACCCAGCTCCGTAGGCAGAGCCTTGGCTCATACCAAAACTATCCGGCCGGTGAAAGACGTCCATTGAGCTACTGGGATATTCATCATCCACAACCTCCGGCGGTTCTCTATCACCAAAATGATCTTTCAACACACCCTCGCTAGTGTCTATCGGAGGATCGCACCAATAGAACTTGTCAATAGACTTCTTTTTCAGCAAATGGACGCCGAAATAGTGATGAAACGGATCAAGTTCATGTTTTCCATGTTCAGTGGGATATGTGGAAACTCGAGCTTCCTTGCGATAAAGCCGCCGCAATTTACGTCGAACACTCGGATGGCTTGCAATGTCGGTAGCAACGAGGAATTTCGCGTTACGCAATACCGCAGTCCCATCCACAACCTGATCCGACGTGAATCTTTCGGCGAGAGAAGCGAGGCTCAGGTTCTCTGACGCCGGTAGCCCAAGCTTGCTCAAATCAACCCTACTAGAAGGCACATGAGCTGGATTTGAAGAGCGCGAGCGTTCCAGATTATCCGCGAATTCGCCCATCGTCAAACACAGGGAATAGGCGAACGTGTCCAATCTACTTTTATAGGATGCGAGATAGATATCAAGCTCCGCTGATGTTAGCTTGCCGTGCGTCTTTTCTTGCACAGACATTGTCCCACCTATTGCACGATTGACGATGGTGCATAGACGGAGGTATGACAGTATATCTTCCAATTCCACTTCAGAGTCTGCGCGGGGATATTTTTCTCTTATTTCCTCCTCGAAATTTTCTGACATCCTTATTGAGCTCTCATTGCTTTGAATGATAGAAATATACTCTTCGACAGTGCTCCACTGAGAACGAAGTCGATTCCACCGCTCATCCAACTCAATGATACGCCATAAATGCTTGAGCGAGATGCCGGGACAAACGAAATCTCGACGCTGGTTCCATATGAACGGTGGCTCGTATAATTCATCCACATAAAATCGAAGGACGCTCTTTATGGTCTCTTCTAGCGCGCAATTAATACTTTCTTCGTCACTAGTACATATTCCCTCTCCAACCTGGTACTTCTTGAAATAAGGACTGTCGCAGAATTTCAGTGCATGTAGCTGATACTGCTGCGATCTCATTTCTTTTTGGATTTTATTGCTTATCCAAGTCGCCTCAATATCACGATCTTCATCACTGTCACCAGTGCCCACTTCAAGAGCAGCCTCTCCTTTGCGCTTCCGTAGGGGCAATTTAAAAAACATACGTTCCGGCACGTCAGTCTTCCGGACGGAATCATCAGTGTTGCTGTAGAAAAAGCTATCCACGGTCGCCGGCTCAAATTCTCCAGCGACGTTCATCGCCACGTCCTTTGCCTCGCTCACTTGCCGGCGCTTCAACGATTCTTCGTTTTCCCGACCTTCTATGTCCGCCAGTAACTCATTGTCCCCAAAAGCATGCGCCAAATTCTTAGTAGCTTGCCTTGCCGCAGTCTCATCTGTGCTCTCCACGGCGTCAGAGGACTCCAGATACAATCGAGCTCCAACACCGAAGATCTCCTCAAAGTTGCTAATCTCTTCAGCGGAGGCACCGTAACCATACTTGCTTAAACCACTTCTATTGCTCCGTTTCTGCCGAGGGCCGGATCCTTCGTCATCAACAATGAATTCATCCATGCCCTCGCTATCCACTTCGTCATCATCCACATACTGCAATGGACAACGGGGTGAAAATGAAAGTCTTTACCGTAAACCCGATTTCAAGCAAGGGGAGTTTTATACCTACATCTCGGCGAGGTTGCTCAGTAGAGGGTTCCGGCTGTTTCTCTTCATGCTCTTGATCCTGCTCTTCCCCATTGACCTGTTCCTTTTCCCGTGCTTGCCGTCCTCTTTCCTCATCGCTCTCTTTTATACTCTCCTGAATCACTTGCCAATCGCCTTCATCCATCTGATTTTGAGTTCCTCGGCGTCGGATTCGCTTTCGTTTCTTCTTTCCCTGTGCTTCGGAATCATCGCTGTCACTGTCGCTGTCATCTTCATCTTCATCCTCGTCCTCCTCCTCTTCGTCGTCGTCCTCCTCCTCATCGTCGTCATCCTCGTCATCTGTTTGAGATTTCATGGTTTTGCGTTTCTTCGATTGTTTCGACCCTTCTTCCTCCTCATCATCTTCTTCGGCTTTTTCATCCACATATCGTTTCAATATTCGTTTCCTGCTATAGTCTTTTTTCGAAGAAGACGCTTGGTTACGCTCATCATCCTCTCCTGTGCCATTTTCTTCTTCTTCCCCGGTGTCACCCTGCCCTTCGTAGTCCTCATCGCCGCCCTCTCCCTCATCATCTTCATTGGATTCAAATACCTCGTGATCATCTTTGCGTGCAGCTCCTCCATTTTCATGCTCGCTTTCAAGATCCATTGTTTCCATGAAGAAACAAGGCTAGCTCGGGAAAATACTTAGAAAAGGAGGGAATTAAGCCAAATATCTGAAAGGTAGACTACTCGGTCAAAAGACCGTATATGAGGTATAATGAAGCAGGAAACCAAATCAGCACAGGATGTGAGACCCACGGGAATTCTGCTGTTGCCAATTGCTCATTAATTACTATAACCAAAATAACGAGTGGCCAACACTAGATGCGATGTGAGAACATTTTGACCCAAATTATCGCCGTGGATGGGACATTCCAACCCATGAAAAACAGCCCTCAGGTAATAGAGCTAGAAAAATGCCACTTTGCTTCTCCGGCTGTGAATTTGCCTTGGCTTCGCAGCTTCGTCCTTCCCTTCGGCTCCCGGCTGGGCCTCTATCGCCCTTATTGGATGCCCCCAGCCTTTTTGTTGGATTACCCGACCTACGAAGCCGGTCCGGTGCAAGTTGAAGTTAGGGCGTGGGGCACGGGCAGCGCCACGTGCCAAGTGGCACTGGCACGGTGGCATGCCACGGTTGGCACAACATAGGCCAATTCTGGGGTTGGCACAAGTGCGCACTTTTATTCTTCAATATATCTTTCCATAGTGCTTCGTGCATGATTCTACCGATATACACGTGATCTCCTCATCGTATAGAGGCCTGTGCCGCCCTCAGCGCCAACAAGGATAAGCGATACGTCTCAGGTCGTCCCAGGTAGACAGGCCCCCTCGAGGGCCCCCGGAAGAAAACTACAAAAAGGCCCAAGGATTCAAATTCGAATGGGAATAGCACCCGTACTGAACATGGGAATATTTCCATATTAAGGACGGCGCAACTCGAGACCAACTATCAAAAGATTCGAAGTGGTCGTGTGCAACTTTTGTGATAATGATGTGACAGCCAGAACGACTTCATACATGCCGACGCACCATAAAACGTGCGCGAAGGTCCACGCTGCGGGCGATTTGGGTACCATCATCAACCAGATAGCGAACAATGGCTCTATGAATCCGAAATCGATGTATCAGGTGTGAAAACCGAAATCGCTGCTATTGGATCCAAGTGGATTAAGAGGGAAGAGCCTCCCCGTTTTACTACGCTTTCGTCTCAGTTCGTAACGACAGCCAAAGCTGCAGAGCAGGTTCATTTTTTGCTGATTCGAGCTTTGATAGCTTGCAGCATTCCATTCAATGTATTACGCAATTCAAGATGGAAAGAGTTTATATCCCGCCTCCGACCTGCATACGCACGAATATCACGTGAAACGATGGACACGCGAATCTTGCAGACCGAGCACGCCAGAATCTGGCAAGTAATGTCGACGACGAAGATGTGACTGATGGCCCACCGGCAGCTGGATGTTAGCCGCTACACTTAGGTAGCAGCTGGCGCCCGTGTCTGGCAGCTACGGGCCCGCTGTTCCACTAGGAGAGAGGCAGCATAAACGAGTGACTTCAAAGCATTGACGCAGACCCGAACCAGAGGAACTACAGAAGACCGAGAGTAGTCTGTAGCACTCATTTCTTCTTTTGCGTTTCCTTGTCCAGCAATAGTTGGTGAGTGTGTGGGATCCGTGCCCGCCCGGTGTGCACAAAGGGTGTAATACTTAGAAAGAAATTGCAAGACATGCGGTGAGTGATGTTTTCCTTTGCGTTCTTGTTGGATGTACGAATCGATACACTTCTGCTCACCAAGCACGTAATCGAGTGTATTCATCGTCTTTCAGTAACGCATGCCCATCTTACGGCTTCTGGATTCCAAATCGCGGATAAGGGGTCGCAGCAGCGGGATATACGGAAAACAGTGTGACACACAAGTGTTAGTAAGCTGTGTGGGGGGTAAAGCCTACCCGGAGCCGGTCCAGCATCTTCACGTTGTGGCGCATCAGCGTGACTGACAGTTTGGCTGTTCGGCATCCCCCTTGTTCCTCGGCGGGAGCCCGGGGCTTTCCTGGCAATTCTCTTGAGGAACTTGATTGCGTCTTCCCCGAAGCCGCCCGTCGCCTCTATCGCGAACGGGATAATTTCCGTGTGGTGGTCCCCCAGGTGCCCGTATTTTGTCCGCTTCATCTTCTTCGCTTCTGCCGGGTCTTCTCGCGGCCAGTCTGTCTGCCGTGAGTGGGTTTGGCACTGTCACGTCGACGTACAGTGTGCTCGTTGAGCCCTTTGCTACCAGGTCCATTACTGGTCTTGCCTCTCCTTCGTTTCGCGGATCTACGAGCACCTCTCTCTCTCCTGTGGCATTTGACTCATGCGGATGTAGTTCTCCAGTTTCACTGCTATCCTGTCATGACGGCGGGTCCTTTGCGTGGCGTTCCCTTCTTTGCCGCACCCCAGTGCGTGGTGTAGCAGCTCGATAGCTCGTCGATCGGTCTTTCTCCACAGCATTCACCGGGTGGCCCCGTAAACAGGTTGGTTTGAGGCCGTAAACGTAGGTGCGGTGCTACCATGTACTCGGCGTCGGTTAGTGTATATCCTTTCCTTGGTGCTGCGTATAGCCATGTTGCTGCTCCGTCCGCTTGGCATGCCGTCAGTAACGCTATCCGCTGTGGGTTCAGCGTCCCTTTCAGAGTCCGTGTAGCTACTCTCTGCAACATCTTGCCCAGGTGTTTTTGTAGCTTTGGTTTGTTCCAGTAGCCTTCGTAGTTCGCATCCGGGAGTCCCATCGTTTCCTGTAACGCGTTCTGACTCTCCACGAGCCATGGTGGCGGCTTCTTGCGGTATTGCGCGAGCCGGTCCTGCTCGTCTCTAGCCACTTGTTGGGTTGTTTTTGACGCGTCGATCGCCCGGGCGGCATACGATGCTTCTGCTGCGTGGTCTGGGATGACTATCCCCAGTCCTTCTGCTTTCGTGGACAGCTTGGCTCGTGCGACGGTGTGAGCGGGGAGCTCATCTTGCCACTTCAGCGTTTTGCGCACCAGGTCAACCATATGCTGGTTGAACTCTTCCAATGGCCATTTGTTAATCTCCGGGTCGCGGGTGCGAAGCAAGTAGTTGGGTTGTTTTGCGTTTGAGTTGGTCAAAAGTCTCATCGTGGCCTGCAGCTTCTTTCAATGCCGCCAATTTGGGGTTATCGAGTGTGGCTCTTCTCCGTACATAGTTTTCCTGAAATTGTTCATTGCCGAAGCAGATGATCTCAATGGGGTGGAAATTCGTGGAAGCAACTATGATCTCAAGTCATTGATGATGAAGACGTACACTGCATGGCATCCTTTTGGTTGTCACGGTGACTGAGCAAAAACCAATGTTTCATACATCATGTGTTATCCATGCTTCGTAGTTCGTAGCAGTTGATTTGCAGAGAAGGGCCACTTTCTGAGAAAACGCTACGGCGGGGCTGCCCGTCGCTGCTTAACACCGGCGCATACCGCTCCTCACTAAGAGGATGCGGTCAACCCGGGGTTTGACAACCCCCCGGCCGGTGATGCACACACATATGTGGCAGTCACTGACAGATAGCCCACGGGCTACGGACACAAGATGATGGGGCTATTACCTACGTATTGCAATGGCAATGATGAAGCTGTTGTTGATGGATGTCGTCTACTCGTTTAATATGGGTGAACTTTTCCAGCGGTGAGCCAGCTCGAGGTTCGAGCTAGTAGGAGTCGTAGGAGGTGGTACATCCGAGGGAGCAGTTTCAAATGGGGGTGTCGCTACTGGTGTGGTGTCTTCTCCTTCCGACGATGCTGGGCCAACCGAGTCCCAATCGGAGCAGCTGGGAAGATTGATTGGAAACGGCTGGCATGGGGCTCGTCGTGGCCACTGCAGGAGGGTACCTGGATCCCGGCACGCTGGTCGCGCATGGGTTACAAGACTCAAGCCTACCGGCGGCGAGAGACAGTATGGCGGACTTCACTGGCATCCTATGTAGGCCTGATGGGGCTTCTCGGGGTAATCCCGGTCACGCAGGGGCTGGAGCAGTGTCGGGTCGTGGAAGTTGACGAGGAGAACGATGAATGTCTTGTCGAATGGGTGGGACATCCGAACAGCGTATGGCAGTCCGCGGAGGGCCAACGTCTGGACTTTGTGGTTCAAGGATTCCAGCAATATATGCAGGAGTATAGGAGCAGGAAGGCCAAGCGAATTGTCCACTTCGACGAGGAGAACGAATTGTGCCTTGTAGAGTGGGAGGGAAACCTGAGCAGCGAAGACTTCACTTGGCACGCGGCGGATGATCTACCGCTGGACTTTGGGGTTGTAGGATTCGAGAAGCACATGCAGGACTTTAGGGGCAGAGGAGAAGCAACAACACCATGAACGGGAGAGACTGACGAGACAATCGAGGAAGAAGAAGGCCGCGAGCCACTCCGGAGGAGCGTGGCCCAAGACGCTCTGAAAGGATACGTGTGAAGAACCTCATGCTCACAAAGAGTCCGAGTGTTGGTGAGCGCAGGGGTAGGCAATGCAGGAGGGCCCTACACACTGCTTGGGAGCATCGTGTGTGTCAGTCACTTCTGGGGAGATCTTCGACGGCGTGAAGATCCCCCAACTACAAGTTTGTACATTTCCACTCACACACACACAAATGTGACAGATAGCCCACCGGCCGGGAAGTTGACCACATCCTTTCCACTTAGCCGGTAGGCCATAAATAAGACATACTACTACAGGTACTAGGTGAAGTGGTAAGCGTAGCAGAAGTGACTGACACACACGATGCTCCCAAGCAGTGTGTCTATCACTTGTAAATATGCGGCCTAGCTGCAAGTTTGCCGTCAGGGTTGTTATCCTTGACGTGACGTGACGGATTTGTGCCATGGCCTACCCGGCCTACCGGTTGACTATACAAATGGACCACGACTACATCGATGCACCGATTAGACAGAGAAAACTACTGTACGGTACCAACTATCACCATGTATTGGCTAACAGCTCCACTAAGCAAAAGGGATGCGTCACAGCATTGTGACAGCGACGACGAAGATGTGACTGATGGCCCACCGGCAGCTGGATGTTAGCCGCTACACTTAGGTAGCAGCTGGCGCCTGTGTCTGGCAGCTACAGGCCCGCTGTTCCACTAGGAGAGAGGCAGCATAAACGAGTGACTTCAAAGCATTGGCGCAGACCCGAACTTCAGTATCCGTTTCCGTCACATCCCATGGGACCTCCGCTTGACTCGCTAGCAGTTCATTGCTTAATAGGATTGGGAGGATATTGTTGTTAGTTTCCTCTTGCACGTATAAGTCAATTCGTGTAGCTTGCTCTTCGGCTGATCTCGAATCCGGATTCCACCCAAGACGTGCCGTCCGTCTCAGTTCTTCGTCCCTCTTCTCTCCTGGCTCTCGTTCCCCCTTCCCCATTGGTGTCTTCCCAACGTTCCATTCCGTCTCGTCCTTACTCACCCGTCTTGACACAACCGCTTGACTCGCTAGCAGTTCATTGCTTAATAGGATTGGGAGGATATTGTTGTTAGTTTCCTCTTGCACGTATAAGTCAATTCGTGTAGCTTGCTTCGGCTGTTCTCGAATCCGGATTCCACCCGAGACGTGCCGTCCGTCTCAGTTCTTCATCCCTCTTCTCTCCTGGCTCTCGTTCCCCCTTCCCCATTGGTGTCATCCCAACGTTCCATTCCGTCTCGTCCTTACTCACCCGTCTTGACACAACCGCTTGACTCGCTAGCAGACCCCAGAGGCAGCACGGACGTGGGAACCGGCTTCGTGGCTTCAGAAAGACCTGGGTAGTTGCACCTTCTTCGATCTCGAGCAGGAGATGTACTTTAATCTGGGCTATGATGACGAAAATGAGGTGGACGGAATTTCTGGGGAGCCCCCTCCCGCGTCAGGTGGAGGCTTGTCATTGGTCACAACTGTTGCGTCGGCCACAACACTTCATCCTGCCTGCGCTGCTGCAACCGGTCTTGGCGTTGGTGCCGCTGTGGCAGGCTCAGGGTCTTCTGCCAGACTGAGCCTTGTCGGTACCTCTGACATTGTGGGCGCAGGCATGGCTCCTCCCCCAATGCCTCCTGAGCTTAACCAGTGCTGTGTTCCCTCACGGCGCATGTCAGCAAGGCTGCAGGAACAGCGGGCCCGTCGCTGCTTAACACGGGCGCATACCGCTCCTCGTTAAGAGGATGTGGTCAACTTCCCGGCCGGTGGGCTATCTGT